>JAUZST010079655.1:0-20734 GCA_034779995.1 Parotocinclus haroldoi | reverse complement strand
ATATATATATATATATATATATATATATATATATATAACCTTATATATAGTGTTTAGATAATTTTATCATCTCAGAATAAAACATAAACCTGTTATTAGGCACTCTCTTAGGCATTATTGTCACTCTCTTATTCATAGCAACCTATAAACCAGAGCCATACATTTTGGCATACCATCGATGTTTAACAATGTTCTGACACGCCATATATTTTGCATTATGTGCTTTGGGAAGTAGCCATTGTTTACTTTAGCCAGCAGGCGGGCTGCTGATTACCTGTTAATAAATTAGTTTCATTACGACTACGAGTGGTATTACTAACAATGTCTTATTTTCCAGCATTAACATCACAGTAATTAATAGCCAATATCTGAGGACCTCAGTAACTGACATAAGGACACAGCCAATATGGTGGCTAATCCAGAATGGAGCATAGAGCTGTATTTTTATATCAGACTCTTTACATCATTTTGTATGCATAACATTATAATCACAGTTTACTGGATTTAGGAATTTAGGCAGGTAACATTAGTATAAGCTGGCACACTGCAAGCACAGTAGTTGTATTGTTGGGGATTAAGCAATGAGTATGTAAGTAACAGATGTTCTATTTACATTTTCATTTCAGTTATTAATAGTGCCAAAACATGGCAAACATGGCAAAATATCACAATATCAGAGAGTTTATGTAGTACACATTACCGAAGATAAAGTTTAATAGCTAACTAACTTATAATAAGATTGCTGACATCAGTGATGAGGCGGAAATCATTAGGATTTCATTACTGGTTATAGTGATGAATAGGGAATATATGTATGTCATAATAACTGAGAATTCAGGTAGTAATTACTATCACAATATTCACAGGGTGTTTAAGTAGTCACTAATAAACTACATTGCATTTATAAAGGGTAGAAAGGAATTGTGATTTTTGTATTAAACTGCTCACAAAAATTAGAGGATATTCCATTAGGGGCTATTTTA
Organism: Parotocinclus haroldoi; assembly: GCA_034779995.1. NCBI lineage: Eukaryota > Metazoa > Chordata > Actinopteri > Siluriformes > Loricariidae > Parotocinclus > Parotocinclus haroldoi. The sequence continues at coordinate 19,751 of JAUZST010079655.1, read as the reverse complement.
TTTTGATTATATTTATTCATTTTGATTGATATGTAGCACATCCTTGATTGCCTACAAAATACCCAAAAAACATCATATGTTGTGTGTAGGATGTAGATCAAATGCTTTACCAATAAGACCAGTGCAAAGCCTGGCAATAATAGTATAGTAAAAGTATTATATAATATAATAAAAAATAGTATTATATAATAAAAGTATAAACCTTGGACCATGGAACTCATATGGTCTTGCTAAGTGACCATCATCAACACATGCTATTCTTTAAGCAGGGTCACCGCATTATTCCATTTTGAGCATATTATTTTACCCACAGTTATCCTTTGGAAAACCTCTTTGGAGCAGAGAAAGGCTTTAAGATAAAAAAATAGACAAAACAAAACAAAAAAAACATAAAATGTTTGACTGACCCACTAAGGCGGTAGGTAATCTGGTGGACATTTACTCGTCTAGCTGCGAGGGAATAAGAAGTAGCATTAAATTGCTTAAAGTAGAACATTAAAGGAACATTTTCTAATGTAAGGAGGTGGTTGGTTTCAGATTTATAGAACACTGCTGTTACAATCAGGTGTCCTGAGGATCTCGCAAGACCATTCTTGACAATTCCCAGGATCCCTTCAAGGTTTAAGCCAGAACCCAAACGCAAGATCCACAGACAGACTACAAATAAGGGAAACAAAGGAACATTTATTAAACACAAAAGTCAGGCATAACTAAAATGGATAAGTCTCATACAAAAAAGTCCGGTAGGGGCTAATGAGCCGAGAGTCCAGAGTTCGATGATGGGTGCGGCTGGTCTGCAGGACGGCTTGAGTGCCGTGGGGACGCAGAACGTCTGAGTGCCAAGGGTCCACGGAAGGGCTGGGGCACCAAGGGTCCACAAGACGGCAGAAAAGTGACATGAACGCAACAATGAGCTTAAATAATCAAAAATGTAATTAACAAAACTGAACACAGGTGCGTAACAAAAAGAAACTAAACAATCGATCGCCGCGGTAAATGAAAACAAGCGCCATGAACGGCGCAGGGGGCAAAAACAGAAACAGAAAACTAAAGGAGCGTGGAAAAATAATAAACCACGGCGAAGAACGAAACAATCTCACGGCACGAGCCCTAACAACTGCCAACTTTAACATAATGTAATAGAAATACCACTGTGCAGATTATGTCAATGATTTTCTGGAAAGACGCAATTGTTCATCAATCTGCAAAAGAGGGAGTTCTGTGAGGGATGTGTGTCCTGCAAATATCAAACTAAGACAACATGCAATAGTGAAAAAGGTATAAAAGGACACAAAGGACAGCAAGATGATGGAGAAGATGGAAATGAAGATAAGGATGGTGGTGAGCTTACTTAAAAAGAAGTCTTGATCAGCAACAGTTATAATCTAGAGTGGAAATACCTACACATTCCAGGCTGTTCACAGACTGTACAACATTTCCCATTAAAAAATGGAAAAATAGACAAGTTGACCAAGAGCAAAGTTAAAGCTTTACTGAGCCTACGTGCGAGGAGGTACAACGTGATTTGGAGTCATCTAAACCAAATTCCCACAGTGTTCCTACTGGCAGTGCAGATGCAAACCAAATGTTGTCCTGGAACCAACTTAGCTTTCCAGGGAGCTCAGTAGGGGGTAGTTTCTCCCAAATTAGCCAATAGAAATGTTTGGTGCAAAACATATAAAGCGTACTAAAAGACAATGAGATCATTAAAAGAGCTGGTTCAGCCCTGGGCTTCAAATTGAACACAGTGGGAAATGGTGATGCAGTAGACTGCCCAATACTAGCAAAGGTATCCATTACCATTAGAAACCCTTTCACTCATGCCATAAAATAATCATCAAAAAGGCCTACAAAAAGGAACATTTTGGGCATTCCCTCATCCCAGTAGCAATTAAACTGTACAATTCTGTATGTTAATAATTGATCACTGAATATGAGAATTATACACTGCTCACAAAAATTAGGGGCTATTTCACAATGAATATGAAGTGATTAAAAGAGAAGCATTTGATTTCATTTCATTAAGCAAGATCAGAAAAGCAAATGAAAAGTTAATAAAGGTTGCTTGATTACATAAATGAGCTGCAATCTCAATTATTGTAAATGAGTACGAAATTGCATTTAATGTGAGTGAACAAACTGGACAGAGATCTTTTCAAACTAGACGGGGTGCTGCACATTGACTGTTCAGTTAGGTGTGTGGTCACCCAAGACTGGCAAAACACACTGATAGCGATGGGGCTTGGACAGGATCAGATTGTCCAGCAGTTCTTGTGGGATCTTCTCTTGCTCCTGGGGAACTTCCAGCTCAAGAAGAATTGTGGAAGAAACTGGACGGTTTGACAGACTTCTTCCCATTACATCCAAAGCATGTTCTGTTATGTGGGGGTGTCCCAGGGATCTCGCATTCCTGGTCATGCCAAATCCCCAGCGGGGTGAAACAACAAATCATGGCGAAAAACGAAAACGGCTCACGGCGCGAGCCATAGCATGTTCAACAGGCTTCAGGTCTTTAGAACGTGAAGGCCGTTCTGTGTTTTCAATTACTACCTATTGAAGCATGCTGTTGATGATACGTGCACTGTGGGGCCTTTCCATGAAAAGAAAGTTGTGTCCAACTGCTCGAGCAAAGGGTTCCACTATAAGGTGCAGAAACTAATCTCGGTATCTGACAGCAGTGAGCGATACATTGGTATGACCACCGATGCTGATGCCAGCTCAAACCATGATTCCAGCACTACCGAAGAAGTCCCTTTCTCACATGAAAAGTGAATTCTCCTGTTGTCCTAGTTAATGCCAAATCAGGACACATTGACTGCCAGGCTGCAAACTCTCGCTCGTGACTCACCAGAGAAGAGGGCAGTTAACCCCTCATCACAAATAATTTGATGATGCTCTTCAGCCCACCTTCTACAGGTTCTACAGTGTTCAACAGATAAGGGAATGCACACCTGGTATGCAGTCCAAAACGATAAAGCCGATTTCGTATGGTATGGGTGCATATTCGTCGTCCAGTGGCAGCAAGAAACTGTCCCCACAACTCTATTGAATTGCAGCTCCTGCTTCTTCTTGTCAATAAGGTCATATAGCGTTCATCTCTTGTTGTTGTGACAGATGGGCCACCCTGTCCTAGTCGTCTTCGTACTGTTCCTGTCTCTTGAAAGCGATTCCAAAGTCTGCTAATTACATTTTGGGATAACTGTGATGTTGCCACTGTTGTCTGTTGTTGACCGGCTGTGCGAGGCCCTTAACCCAGAATTGCTTGAATTGTATAAAAGAGTATAGCACTTGTTTGTTGCAGTGGATAGGGGTAATGTACAATTTGAACACTAGCATTGTTGCATAGGCGAGGACATTTATCTTCAGTATTTATTGGGCGCATATGAATGTTCGACCACAAAAGACTTTAAACCACTTTTATCAAACAAAACAAGCACTTGAAATGATATTGCTTCTAAATAATGTTCTGCCTTATTAAATACAACAGCCCACTGGACTGTGACTGATTAATCAATCAAGCGCGCAAAGACTTCTTCCAAACTGTAAGTTAAATAGAGACTGACTTGAATCTAATTTCTTTTGAATTTGCCAAGAGAATGTTATATGTTAAGATGCAATATTCACAAAGCTGCAACTTCAATATTTATTGAGAATAATCACATTTGCAAATGTGTTACATTTTTACATGTTAAGGTTTGTGCATCTACTTAAACGCAAGACGTTATGCAGCTTTTCATGTTCTTACCTCATTTTGGTGTATTTTCTACACATTTTTATTTAACTGAACACTTTTACTTCTGTCATTGTGTGATTTTGCAATTTAAAAATATATCATTTTGATGTTCTGCTTTAAGGTTTTAGCGTTGAAAAAAAAGCGCATCCATGTTTAATGTATTTTAATACCTTTCAATACACATCCAAAAATGGGTTGTGTTTGTTTTTATATATGATTGCAATCAATAAATTATTTGTGGATGCCATATACAATATCAATATCAACATGTCCTTTCCATTAGCTGGATCAGCTGTTTTACCCACAAACACTGCTTACAGAGACATTAGAAATATGGCAAGCTCTGTAGAGGAAAACATTCAGTAGAATGGGTTGTGAGCAAATTTCCTTGACCATTCTCACTTTGAGGTGCATTCCCCCAAAAAAGTTAAAAGCACATGGACATTTAGAAACTGTAGGACAGCCAAGCTCCCAGAACTGGACCACGGCAAAAAAGTTCCTTGAGAACTTGGACTGAGGAGTTCAACAAGCATAAACTATGGATTGGCTTGTGATTTACCCTGTATTTTTGTATTTAATTTTCAGAACTGGTGCCTGTTGCTATGAGATGCCTCAGAAATCAGTCAGTTGCATATGTATTCAATACCACATAATCATGGCCACATAATACGTCTGTCCGATTTGCACCTCTCCGTCTCTGAGGAACATCATAATTTAGTTTAAAAAGGATCGCTATATTTTTGTGATATGGTACCACCTGAGCCCAGAGGACCTTCCACTCTGTAATGAGTCAGCAGATTTACCCATCCATCAGACTGATCATTCTGTCTCCAACTGAACTTATCTGGCATTGAAACTGTTTTCCCACCTTCATATATCCCCATTAGTTCATTGGGAAAATGTGGCTCTCCAAGGAAACCTACAAATGGGGCTGAATCCAATCCCACACAGATCTAAAGATCTTGTTTAAGGTCCCAACTGTGGTCCATTGGAAAGCATTTCAGTAACTTATGTCTGGTTTTAGCTTTCATTAAATCAGGTTTTTAAAGCCTTTGAATGGATGAATGTGGGTTTTGAATGGTCAAACCCATTCAAAGTCATTGGCATATGGCATACCATGCATACTAAACTCTATTAAAAAGCAGGACACAACCGGCATTAACTGTGACATCCAGATCCAAATAATCAATTGCGTATAAGGCAAAAAATCTCACCAGGCAAACAGAATACTTACAAGTGAATTTGCAGCAACTTTAAGCGGGAATTAACTACTAATTTCATACCACTGTAAATACACAGTAGCTTCATGACTGCACTGCATACAGGTAATCTTATTTTACAAATGTTCGGCTTTACAATGAAAATTTGAACATGTACATAAATGCATATATATATATATATACACACAGTATATTCAACACTTTAGTTAAAGATACATTTACATTTACAGCATTTAGCAGAACACCCTTATACAGAGCGACTTCCAAAAGTGCATTGTATTCTTCCTAGGAGAATGCATTTATTTACATTTACTGTATTTAGCAGGCACCTTATACAGAGCGACTTACAAAAATGCTATAAGATCATTCACACATACAAAAAATAACATTCAATTTACAATTAATTTGTCAGACGAGATCTTCATATTCATCATCATAAAATGGAGACAATCTGCACTGCATCTATACTAGATATTGCGTAACCTAGGAGGAGTATGGAGCATATAGTATGAATTTGAAAGCATTTTAAAGCCTTTAAACTTAAAACTGAAAAATCTCTGCCCACCTGCCTGGCCAATAGACAAGCGTGAATGGGTGTGAATGTATCTTTGATTGGTGCTGTTCTGCTGAGATTATTGCTTTGATGAGCATGTTCAGATATAAAGCATCCTGTCCAGAAAAATGTTGTACTAATCAGCATGCTTATTTGCTAAATGCATGGCCAAAAATGGGCCAAATCTTAAGATATTAACCTTTTAATAGTCCTAACAAGCAAAAAACATTTGCTCATTACTGATTGTTGATACAGTGAAATGATCTTCATTCCTGTTTATATTAACCTTTTCACCCTCTTCCCTTTCTGAAAAAGGTTTTTCTTGCCTGATACCCAAAAGTGGTCAACATGCCATCCTGACGATGCTGCCAGATGTTTCTATTCTATAGGCTATATATTCATCCTACCTTTGAATACTGCATATAATTTTCCTGGTTGAATTCTAATAAACAGACTTTTGGATTATTATATGTGATAATGATGAAACAATTGGCTATAGGTTCTTTGGCCTTTCTTTTCTCAGACATGGCCAATTGTGCTTGTGTGGCACCTGACCCAGTGGTGAGCAAATACATGCTTCCTTATTATAAATTATAAATGACACTGTATATTTTATGCATGCACTGTTCTGTAATTGGCACTGTAACACTACACAGTCATTAGTCCACTAACAGTATCTGGCCTGGTACGACAACCAATTGTTGGTTTGGTACATCCTTGTACTAAACAAAAACACCCCGAATTGCATATTCATTAAGGCAGACCAGTACAGCGGATAATACCTATTATTTTGCTCCCTATTAGTAAATCAGCTTGCACTGAGCCTCTGTATCTCCTTGAGTAGTCCTTGTGCTGGATATCAATGCCTGAGTTCGATGACTACACGCTTTGGCGATTTGCAGGCAACAACAGTCAATAAGTTACTACCCAAACTGTGTCTGTGAGTGCAAATGAGATTTATGGCATGCATGAAATATGGCAACTGTATGTGTATTTTCTCAGACTTTAAGAAAAACATGACAGCCCTAAGCCCAACATGTTATGACAAATCAGGCTTGGAACGATTCCCAGCTGATTTGGAGCCTCACCAGGTCCAAATTGTGTCTTGTGTACTGTGCTCTCGACTGTTGTGTGAAGTGCTAATGACAGCTCTCAAAGGGCCCTCACACACTCTGATCTGTGTGTTTACGTCTCTCCAGAACACGGGCAGCCACGGATGCTGGGTTGTTTGATGTCTCGTGCCGTGAGATGTGAACCGACGTCTTTTTGAGACTTTCAACTTGTATTCAGGTGTGTGATGGGAATCTCTTAATTGGCTACCAGCACAGCTGTCTTGTGCGACACTGCATTCATCGTTTGATTGCACAGATGAGCGTGTGAATCAGATTTGCGGGATTCTTCTACTTTATTCTTTGCAAGTGTTCAAGGATGGCTGACTACGAAGCAATAAGCACAGTGTGCCAGGACATATGGCTAGGCAGTTATAGTTATTTAACTATATTTTAATAGACACTCACCGGCCACTTTATTGATACTTGTTTCTTCACTCGTCATTCATTTAGTAGTTCCACTTACCATACAGAAGCATTTTGTAGTTCTCCAATTTCTCTACGTACTTTGTTAGTTCGCTTTACTCATGATCGGGACCCCCACAGAATCAGCCCAGCACAGATCAGGTACTATTTGGTTGGTGGATCATTCCCGGCACTGCAGTAACACTGATGTGGTGGTACTGGTGTTAGGGTGTGTTGTGCTAGTAGGAGTGGATCAGACATAGTATTCTTGCTGGAGTTTTTAAGCGCCGTAGGGTCACTGCTGGACTAAAAAAGTCCAACTCACAAAAATATCTAGTCATTAGCAACCTGTTGTGAGCACTGATGAAGGATTAGAGGATGAACTGTGCAACAACAGATGAGCTACTGCCTCTTACTTTAGCAATAGTGGAGGGAGCAATAGTGTATCAGTACTTTGTGTATAGTAATGAAATAGTGTACTAGCCAGTAGTTCTAGATTTAAAATATCTGCTTTGGTAATATCCCTGGAATTTTTCCATATCTCTATTGTTTCAGCGACGGAATAAAAAAAACGAAACATATACACCCTCTCTCTGTCATCTCTCTCTGTCATACACACAAACTATGCCTGGTTGACCAGCTGAGTGACTGGAGGAGCGTCCCTCCAGTGCCGTCCTGCCATGTTGCGAACAGAGATCTGGGGACTCTTGAGATCCAAAGTAACACAGCACTTCGTTCACGCTGTTTCTTTAGCATGCATATCTGTGATATGAATATGTAGTCTAAAGACTAGTGACAGGTCAGACCTGCACTGGACTACATTCAGATTTAGCCTTGTGAATATCCCTGTGGATCTGATCCTACTATATAAATGTGATATCAATAACCCGCTATTTGAATTCGTACTCGAATGAACAGTTGGGAGTTCTGTGCCTATCAAGTATAAGCACAGCAGAAGTAAGCATTCGTACTCTACTAACTCCACACTCCACTCTCCACTATTTAAACCACTGGCTCTTGCTACAAAATAATAATAATATTTATAAGGAATAAAAGTCAATAAAAAGATTACGATACAAACATTTGATCATTTAAATCCAATTCTATGCGAGTGGTTCCCAAATGTTTTCGTCAGTGTTCTTTTAGATAGGAATATTTTTGAGCCTCTCCACTACACTTTTTCAATGTTCATAACGCATTTGACTGCCCAAAATAATTATATACACTTTACACTGTTTTATTACTCCGTAAATTCTATTTCTGTAATAAGAGGTATATTGAAATACATTTTTAAAAAATGATCCATTATTTCTAAAAGTTTTGCATACATATTTTACGTGGCGTAGTGTTTAAAAGAATTGCTCTAAAATTGGTAAGGCTGCAGCTTGTTCAAATAAAATCTAAACTCTTATTTAAGTTTAATATCATACTTGTCATTTTTATTTATAAGCAATTTAGCAGCAATTATTAAAAACTATTTTATATTGAAAAATATATTTTTTTATTGTATATTTTGGTTCCCTTGTTTCTGAAAATATTTTATTCTGTAGTTGCTGTGCTCTTTACCTAAAGATGATAATTCTGTTTGTATGATTTTGATGATCATTCATGTAGTTTTGGAACAAACCATTACATAATCTCAGTGTCATGGATGTGTACCTCTTGCCCTTTAAACTTTAAAGGCTTTAAACAGCATGTTTACTTTAAATGTTTATACTTTTAGTTGAGCAAAATATATATGCATTATAAGCAATATAAGCATTTTGACATTGGATTACCAGTACTTTTCCTTAAGTAAAGAACTTGTGTACTTTTCTGTTCTTCACCTCTAGTGAGGCTTCAATCACCTGCAGCATGCTGGAAATGATCTGTGATCAGTCCTGTATCACGGGCTCCCTAATGACTAGTTGCCAGCCCATAAATGAGCAACAGCTAATAAGAGTGTGATGAGTGCAATGAGGTGGAAAGAACAAGCATAACAGAAAATAATTGGCGGTGTCTCAAACTGCATACCGTAGTATGTTAAATTAGTACACCATCGTTGATGGCTGCGGTACTGACAATACTATTTTAGTATAAAAATTATTATGAGACATGTTTCGCAAACCAGCCTATCCTTATTCCCTGCAGCTCCAAAACCAAGGTCTATATCTTCATATTATTACTGACTTGTTTACATCAATGAGTTAAGGTGAGTCCCGCTCCTGCTTTCCTCACCTGGGATCAATCGGCTCTCAGGGGAGGCAGTGCTTTCATCTTAAAATCCGATAGGAAGAGCTGAACTAGAAGATGAATGTATAAAATAGTGTTTTTACATTTACATTTATATTTTTCCGCATTTAGCAGACACCCTCTCTTCTCATTCTGCTTAATAGACTCCATACTAATACAAATAAGACATAACCAAATAACAAAATCCAGCTAAAATCATTTTAATTTTTAATTTGGGATTTAATCTTCCATTTTTTACATATATATTTCATTCAAATTTGTAAGTGCAGTTTCAATGTTAAGTGCTCTGTAAAGAGCGCCTTTAGACAGCAAAGGACTTCATTTCATCACCTGGGTGACAGTACGGAAAAGAGTTTTGATTCCTGGTTTCCTTTCATTTTGAAAACAGTATTTTTGTGCAAACCAAAGCTTTGGTGTTTATAATACATTTAGACACTGAGTAGATGCCCTTATAAAGAGAGGCTTACAATCGATTGAATCGTGTAATCCAAACAATAGTAAGCTAAGAACATTGCTCAATGACAGGCATAATCTGGCAGAGATTTGAACCCAGAACCTTTAGATTCACAGCTATGTACCTTACCTGCTAATCCACCACAGTCATTACAGTATGGTATCTCTGTTCAACAGCGACTTTGAGCTCCTCTCATCAACGGCTGTTGATGTGAAACAATGAAACAATTTGAACTGAACGATATTTAGCTTGTCAGATAACCAATATATTATTAATCCACCCCACCCCCACCCCATATTGCACCACATAGATATAGTTCCCCTTGTGTTTGTGGTTTTTGGCACAGTAAAGATTAGTCTAGTCAAGCGTACACAAATCAGTCATTATAGTCATTACTTTGGAATTGAATTATAATATTTAAAGAAAACGCGATGCTTCAGTGTATTGTATCTGTGATCTTTTCTTGGCTGCTGGTTTTAGTTCAGGTGCCAAAATTAAATGGCATATATAAGGCCCTGTATAACCCATAGATTCATCACAGTGGTGATGAAGCCAAAGTGGATACTTAAAATATAATTAAAGTTTTAATTTAAGTCAAGAAAGTGGCAGCATTGTCTGCATCTCAGGGCGATGATCTAATGAGTAATAACCATGATGCAAAGTTCAAAAAATTGAAACAACTTCAATTCTGGATGTAGCAGCAATAAACAGACTCAAAATGGCAAAGACACTGTACAGCGCTGCCCAACGTATGATAGGTAAGTCTAATTACCATATTTAACCTGCTAATTATAACAGATTCATATGTTAAGTACTTATTTATTCACTGGCTTTTATTACAGCATTGATTTATTTCACTCTAGTACAATGCGCTCAGCTGGCCGTCTCAACAGCCAATCAGCTGCGGATTAATCTGCAGAGGCAGAACTTGCACTATTCTTCCTTACCAGTCATGAGCTTCTTTGCACATTATCTCACATTTGAACTATAGAGTGTTCTAACTAAACTAATCTGTTTAGTTTAGTTAGTATAGTTTATGTAAAGGCACTCATGTTTGTGCAGATGGTCCTGTCCTGTTATAAGTAGTACACATATCCTCTCTAACCTATGTCTATATAATAACCTTTATGACATTCACTCATCGAGTCTCTGTTTTGTCGGACTGATCTTCTATGTTGTTCGTAATGCTTTCTATCATAGCATCCTAACACCCATTCCAGTCATTCATCAGTTAGTCATGTTTTCAGCATGTTGCTATGGTAATGTCTGATCAATGCCCATTTTGATCAATGACCTCATTCCCGAATGCAAAGCTATCATTATTTGGTGAATACCTGTAGTAGTTGAAGTTTGATCAGTCATGCTCACGTAATCATACAGAAGTCTTTTCCCGAATTTCGCAAGAAAATCGACAAGTAGAACCATGTTTAGGCAGAATTCTTGAAAAGCAGGTTGTGTGTCATACTGAAGTGCTGCACATTTGTTAAATGGGACATTTGAGTTGGCCTTCCCGTTGCAAAACTTCTCCGAAATGATGTTGAGATTCCAGAGATGATATGCCAGTTGGTTCTCAAGCTAAAGAAAGATGAACTAGAACCTCAACAAAAGGTTCTGTCGGTACCTGGGTCCCTTCCAAATGTTGAGTGTGCAGGGAAAACACCCAGACTACTTTCTGGCTGTTTACTAAAATCAAAAAGCAAGCAATGGCATGCTCTAAGTCTTCCATAAATCCATAAAGCATTAATTAGGTTAGGGCTGAAAAAAAAAAAAAACGATCTGCAGCTCCAAAATGTAATTATTTGAACCGCTGAATATTGAAAAGCGAGGGGGGGAGCACAAAAGGGAAAAAAGGCACATGTATATATTATGAGTATAATCTCGTGGTTCACATGGATAGAGAAAGAGAAAGAATAAACTGTTCACAAAAAATTAGAAATCCCCTAATTTTTGTGAGCAGTGCACATAATGAGGAAACAAAATGTAATGAGGAGCACGTTTGCCCAAGCCTCACATTAAAAATGCACAATTCATAATCAGACCTTTTTATGATGTAGCTGTGGCACGTTTTTTGGCTTGTTTATCTTATTAACTTCACCCTGCCAAAAGACTGACCTCTATATCTCCAGTAGCCTGAGGCACTGTGCTGCATACTGGCACCTGTGCACATGTGAGGGCTCCCTATCCAAAATATGAGTGCATGCGTATGGATTTTTAGCGATTAGTAGGAATCTGAGGGCAGTGTGTTTCACAACCGTGTTTGGTTAGAAAGGATTGAAAAGGATTCATGGATAATGAACATCCTGTCATAAAATGTGTAAGAAATTCAGATTGCATTTTTATGAGTCACATTTTTAACCCCAAAGGCACATTATTTGTCACTGTTATTGACAGGAACCATTCTATGTCCAGGATCTGCCTGTGGCCCTAAATTTTAAATATATTATTGAATCTCATCTTAAGCTAATGCTTAATAACTATCATTGGAAGAAAACGCATAAGTTGATCTAGAAAGTAGAGACTGCAAATGAATATAAATGAACAGATCACATTTAACAAAACCCCCAAACCCCCAAACACACACACACACACACACACACACACACACACACACACACACATACCATTAAATCACCACTAGCGTGGCCTGTTGATACAAGACAGGGTGGGTCCATTTTTCCATGTTGTTTAGGGCGAATTGTAATGATACGATCCCCAGTTGCCTGTTCTTAGCTAACAGGAGAAGCAGTCAGTTTGGTCTTCTGATGCTGTAGCCCATCTGCTTCAAATTTATATATGGAGTGCAATCAAAAGTGCACTGCGATGGACTGGCACCCTGTATAGGGTTGATTTTTGCCTTGTGATTCATTTGTGAAGTTGCTCCAGCTATCCAATTCCTGAAAACTCTATATTGTATTAAGCAGCCATGGGACGTGAGTGAGTATCCAACTCACAGAAACAAAAATCAAGTCAATCTAAAGATCCTGAAACACAACAGAACACCTGGTCATCCTGTGTGTAGGAAAAATAAATGCTTTGTGAGACTTCCATCTGCTCACCTGCACTCACTATTCAGTTTGATGGTACCAGGCATGAGCTTCAGCTTGCAGACTAAAGATCAAGTTACATCAAATCAAGCAATAAAGAAGAAAAAAAAACGTTGTGTGTGTTTGTGTGTGTGTATGTGTGTGTGTGTGTGTGTGTGTGTGTGAACAGAAACAGTGAATAACAGCACCTAAGGGGAAAACAAAACTCAAAGTGCTTTGAAAGACTTCTCTGAGTAAAACAATGTAAGTGTATTCTGAACTATGCCTTTCAAAACACATTGTGGATTGAATACAAATACATATTTTTTCATTATGAATAGTTTGTAATTACATGCATTTCATTATGGCCCATCCCTGTTCATTCTCTGTGAATAATGATGAATCAGATGAGAAATGAATAAACAGAACTAGACGTTTATACATCTAAGTCTGTAGTTAATCACACAAATTATGCCTGGTACCTCTTAATAATTGTTTCAAGCACAGGGATTAAAGGCTTCTTTCAGTCACTCAGTCCATACTTGTCCCTTTAGATACACCGGTTAACCTTAATGTCTTTTTTACGCACGAGGAAACTTAACTACCCAGAGTGCCCGCACATATGGGGACACAAAGCACACTGTATACCGACCTCTAAGCTGAGATACAGCACTACCAAAAACAAATATCAGAAATGAGAAACCTGAGACCTGTTGTAAAATATAGGACTACACCGAACATTCATGCTCAATAAAACGTAATTTAACTTTAATTAATTCAAGGCCTTTACTGGGACAACTTGGGAGGGAAATTAACACAGCCGACCTTTTCTAATCATAGGACAGCTGGAAAATTTATTCTGTCAGAAAGTCCCTTTCAGAACTTTTCTTGGTCCTGTGCATTCTTCCAGGACTGTCAGATATTTCAAAACAAAAAACTATAACATGACAACCACAGAACCACACGTACAGCCATACGTGTGACTTAACATCCACAACTCCTTCTGTATGCTGTCCGAACACCTATGAGATACTGCATAACTGGTAATGAATAACCAAGACACTGTTTTCTATACACTCCTTTATTATATATCAATACTGGCCATATACTTTCAATTTGAACTTTAAAGTGAATCTTTTTGTATTTAAGATCTATCTAAAATCTTATTTACTGCCTGCAGTTGCATTGACTCACTCAGCTCGTTCTTACATCACACTCTCTTTCTTTCTATCTCACACACAAATGCATTTATGAATGAGAAACCGTCTTTTATTTGACAGCTCAATGAATGTTGTGTTGTATTAAGGACACGAAAAGGTAAGGTACTTCAAAAGAAACTGTGAAGCATGCACAAGGCTGCAAGAAGCGAGCACATTTATTTTGGGTGTGCTGAGTTGCAAACACTTTCTGAGATGGTTTTACATTATATAGACAAAGGTCTGTGAACATCCAAGAAAACCCATCCAAAAAAATGGGTATTTGCATATCAATGAGGAATGCCATTGAGAAATGTATTTATATTTATATTATGAAGATGTTATAAGTGATTGTAATTAGAACGGCTGTTCACAACTTTTGTCCATATATTAAGGCTGCATCCCACTGTCCCACAATTCACCATGTTAGAATAATGACCTAATCAGAGACTGATATGTTAATGGATTTTGTCTGAAAAGACATGCTGCACTTATATGTATAATAGCATTGAGTATAAAAAAGTTGTCTTCCAACCCTATTACTTCTGCCAATAAGAAAATATTAAGTTATCCATAACCCTAAAAACGTTACATGCCAGGCTCCTTTGACAGCCCTGTGTAGCCAGGTCTACACTTCCCTTGCTCCAACCCCCCCTGTTAATAGGCACCTTTTTTACAACATAATAAGGAATGCAGTTAAAGCGAAATAGGCCAAGCTACAATTCAGGTTTGCAGTCTTCAAACCTTTTAAAACTGTGTGCCAATATCTAAAATGATAGAGTTGGGCATATCAAAGGTGTAACAGCTTGGCTAAAAAAGAGAGAATTATGAAGTTAATGAAAAAAAAAATAAAAACTCTCGACCACTGAGCTTCTCCTTCTGATTTTAGACCTATTGTAGCCTTGACTCTCAACTTTATGCCTGAAGGATCACAAAAGACGATCTTCAAAATGTCAGGCTGACAGCAGCAGCTCACCTAGCTGTCACTGCCACCAAAATGAGCTAGTGGAGGACTCAGGGGGGTCAGGGAAGGGTCTGGGTGTATAATAGAGGGTCCAGCTTAGACTTAGAGCTTTATAATAGGCCATGGTGAGGCATGGCAGTGCAAAGATCACCGTAGGGTTAGGAGAGAAGGAAAAGTCTCATTTTGGATCCGTTTTTGCTGAGCCACGGTGGAAGTGAACCCCGAGGCGAATCCCATTGACCTTTCCAAAATGTTACTGCACGCTTGGCACGGCTGCCGCACCTAATGAAACTTTTATTGACATGAATAGTTTATTCCAATCCCGCTTCAGCCTGGAGCAAACCTGGACCAGAGGTCTTGGAGAAAGGGAATGAATGGCCAGATGAGGCGGCATTGCTCAAGGGACGAAACGAGCCGGGCTATGCCTAATACCCATTAATATACGTACATTTACTATTCACAATTGCACTCTGGTTGCAGGGAATTAACTTTAAGATTTTTGCAGATCTAATAGTGCAAACCCTCCAAACACATTTCAGTAAATTATGGCTCTCAGTACTGCCCAAAACATACGATGTTTGTGTGTCCACATTCGCCTCAGTCCCCAGTGCTCTCTTTTCAGTCTCAGGAATGGGTTGAGAAATCTGCTCAAAGTTATGGTGCTTACTTGGATGTATGTTTAGCCCCCGACACACTCACTGAGATAGAACTAAATCAGGATGATTCATCACAAGAACAGATTATGCAATCTGCCCTCTGGCCCTCATGTGAAGTTTCACAATGGTTCTGGACTAATGATGCTGACCCTTCACTGCTTACAAGACAGTCTTAGAATATGTGCACGTCCATGAGCCCTGTGACTGTCTTATCTTTTCTATTCTTAAGACATCACGGTTGCATGCTTGATGTTATCTGATTAAATTTGATCAAAATGTGAGTTTGTTTTGCCCCCAAGCACAGTGTGATGACACAAAGATTTGTTAATGAATCATGGTTGGAGATCTGCAAAGCAGTAGAATTGAAAAACTGCAGTTAGACATCGCCTTTAAGATAGACGACTTGATCAAACTTTAAGTCACTCTGATCACTAAAACAGGATTTCTATTAAGCAACACCCCTATACAGACAATACTAGGGGTGGGCAATATGAGATAACAGTCATTTCACAATAATTTTGACCATCAAAATAATAAATATTTATACTTCACATCAAATGAGTCAAGGTTGTTGTAACTTTAGGCAAGCTGAGTTGTACAAGGATGATCAGACTATAAATATCTCCAAGGTGTGCAACAGCATTCATAGGTTGCGAGGAGATGGAACAGTGCTAAATGTCTCATCCAATGTGTGTTCTAAACGGCATTTAATAGTAGACATAATAAACATTAACCTACGTCAAAACATAAGAGTGAGTAATTTCAGTAGAAAATCTTGCTTTTCCATGTGCTGGCCAGTTGCAGATGTTTGTGTATTTTGTCTTGTGTGTGTGGTGGGGCTGTTTCTGTTTTAGTGTTTATCGCAGTATCCACTGCATGGAAAAATCCACATCATGGACCAGCATCATACTGGTATTAGCTTCAATACTGCTATGAGGTGAATAAATACAATAACGCCCAACTGTAAATGATACCCATATTTATTTAGCTCTTTTACTAAATGACTATGGCAGTGTTGACAAGTAATACAATTGCTTTGAGCAGATTATAAAGATGGACCTGCCAAAACCTTCAACAGTCGAATAAAGATGAAATGGTGATAATTATGTTTGGAAACGTGGATGAAAGATTTGGATTAGCTGCTTATCTTGACTCTACGACTCTCTATTCAGAAGAATTTCATAACATTGGTGTTTTCTTGGATTTACAGCTCCGCTTTAGCAGTCACATTAAGGTAATTATAAAGTCTTTATTTTTCTACTACCTTAGAGATTTTGTGTCATTTTTCATTGTAGGGGATGCTTTGCATTATTAGATCAGAAGACAACAGGACATTCACATCATTAGGAACCAATTAGTTAATCAAATAGTGAATACTAAAAATAGGGTGTGTCCGAATGTATTTCCGATGCACTATATAATAAGGGTGTGAGACATTGAAAAAACTAAACAATAAACTCAATCATACCTTGACATGTTCTGAAATTTTATCAATAGTTATAATTAGACAATTAGGTAATTTGGTAGTGAATATCTGTATTGTTTAAATGTACAGAAAAGTTGGTCAGTACTCAGTACAGGTACTTTTTGTCAGAATGATTCCGTAAAAGTTTGCTGAGTGTGTTTTTGTGCTGGTTTAAACCTGTTGTGGACGGTTGTCTCCCAATGTTTGAGATAATCTTCATAGTCTGCACAATGCTTATGCTGCAAATGGCAAAAGTAGTTGGTATTATTGCCAATCTGCCTTTAAGGGCAACCTATGAATATGAAGGCAAAAATTATGCAGTGTGAGTTAAGCTCAAGAAAGGACAGACAGCGTTTCACTCTGACTTGGTTACCGATAGCAAAAGGACATGGGCAAAATTGTCTTTTATTCACCGATAAATCATGACTGAGCATAAATTTGAATTCAGTCTGAAATATATTTTAACTTGTAATGTCTTGTGATGGTGTCACTAGCATATTTAAAAAGAGTTGACCTTTTGTTTATGAGACATTCAGTCTTGGTATGGATTCTGCTGCTACACATGCCTCTTCCCTAAAGTATTGTCTTATACTGCTCACAAAAATTAGTGAGCAGTTTAAAATGAAATATTCCATCATTAAATACGCCCTTATTTCTGTGTGCAGTGTATATAAAACAGTTAAAATACTCATTAGGGATTAAAAAATGTAAATGAGCAATCTATGCAGCAATTTAAAGAAGCGCCCTGACTTTGCAACTATATAATAATTAATACAAGCTTTACATTTACATGCTTAAATTGACATATTTAATCAACAATTGAGACAGATAACATATTTATCTTAACTTCCTATTCTATGTGTACTACTGTTCTATAAATTCCTCATAAATGCCTCAGTATCTAATTTAACCATTACAATCAAATTACTCATTAAATTTTCATAATAGCAATGGATTGTCCTTTGAATAGCCTTGTATTTGACATCTACTATGCAATACAATATAAATAAAATTATCTTGTCTTAAGTGGATTTGTACGTGGGTCAACGTTTTTCGATTTTTATCCTGCTTATACTGGTCAGGAACGCTCAAATTTGGTTACACTCTTCCAGAATTTCTGGGGCAGGTGAATAAGCACTCTGAATGGGACATGACTGAATGTTACTCGCTGTAGAAATGGAGGATGATCCCGATCCCTCAAACATCCCTCCCTCCATCAAATGCAACCATTTATGTCTGCATGTGGCCTTTGCCTGATCAGAAGCCGCCACAGGGATTTCAGACACCAGGTAGAGTATTAAACCTGTGTCTGTGACTCAAATTATTCATAATGTTTAGTTATTAGCTCAGAACTTTTCATGCATATGTGTCATCCTTTAAGACAATGTGCTATGGTCCAATAAGGTTGGTTATCTTCAGTAAGATAATTAACCTACGTAATCCATATATTGCTTGTCAGATTCATTCACTGTTGTAATAACGCATGTAACAGCATAACCTCTGATACAGAAAGTTGGTAGCACAATGTCTTGTTAAGCGCAACATTGGGTCATCAGCATGAACAGACTGAATGTTGGGCAACGTTTGACTGGCGCTCTTTATAAAACCATGGGTGACCAGCAGATTTCCCACCTACCACACCACTTATTATTAATATGTGATATGACAACAGTTGCAGATTAGTTTCCTTTTGAGAATTTGTATGCACTTGTGCTGGAAACCTGGGGGTGTTGGTTTAGTATAACGGCAAGGACTGGCAAGAGCTTAAATTCATAATCTCATGCAAAGTACAGTACGATTTCTCCAAACTTTTAGTTACCTGCCATGTTATATGTATATATTATATGTATATGTTATAAATTTTCCCATATCGTAAATTCAACAGGAAATAATATATAGTAAAGACAGTAAAAGAGGGCCTCAAATAATGAACCAATCAACAAATTAAATGATATTTGGGAAATAGGACTTTTAGAAAGTATTTTATCTATATGGTAATTTTACATAAACTTACTATTATTATGGTTTTGATTTAGTCTTGCTAATATTAAGTAAATCATGCAGTATTATAATGGATTTTAAGATGGTGACACTACTGTCTCACTCGTTTTTACCTATGAGTTAACATAGTTTATTTGCATGTAGCCGGTGGCCTGCTATTATAGGATGGCAGGTGGAAACACGGTTATTTCCCAACAGCATATTTCTGAACATCCATATATTGTGGTATTTTCAGTTATATCTGCTGTGTCTCTTATTGACTTGGAAATTAACATTTATGAAAGTACATAAAAGTAATAAAAGAGATGCAGAGCTATCAAACGACTCACGGTTGGCAGAGCTTGATCAGGTCCTGGTCTGTGGTTCCAGGGGGTAGGCCGCGGATGTACAGGTTGGTTTTGCTGAGCTGTTCCACTGTGCTCTGGCTGCTGCTGTTGGTGCTGGGGCTGGGCGGAGCCATCGGCGGAGGGGGAGGGGCATAGGACTGCTGTGGCACCAGAGAGAAAACAGAAGGGAACTGTGGTTAAATTAAATGCAGAAAAACAGAAAATAGCTAAATGCCATTTAACCTCTAAAGAAAAATCTTTCATTATATGTATATGTTACACTTGCACATAACTTCACACTAAACCAGCACACTTTAACCTTTTGAATTTGTCTGGTTGTATATATATGTGTGTGTGTGTGTGTGTGTGTGTGTGTGTGTGTGTGTGTGTGTGTGTGTGTGTGTGTGTGTGTGT
>JAUZST010079645.1:0-20734 GCA_034779995.1 Parotocinclus haroldoi | reverse complement strand
ATATATATATATTATATAAATTATTTGAAATGAGTAAGTAATTCAGTCAGTCACATGCTTTAGCATGTTCAGATTCATCCAGTTACAGAGGTATGAGTGTTTTTTCAGCAGCTGTTGACTAAACACATTTAAACATATTATATTTCCACACAGAAAGTTTAGGTTACTCCAAATGAGATCACTTCATTTTCTGGGAACTGTTTTTGCACTCTATTCTTTGAAACAATTCCTCTTTGAAAAAATAGTAGGTGCAATTTGTCCCACATTTTGTGCATTCATGGAGCACCAGGGCATCGCATTACCAGAATAACAATAAGCATAAAGGGTGTAACAATTGTTTTTGAAGGTTGTCTATAGTAGCATGAAATTGATGGTGTATTATTATGAACGTGAATTGCTCAAGACTTTGGTGATTCTTAAAATATGCCTGTTGCAGGCAAGGTGCTTGTATCTTATATCAAACTAAACCTCATTAGTAATGTATACTCTTCATTTATTCTGCATTTAATGTCAGTCAGTTTTGTGCAACATTAAAATAATTAAATAAGGATTCATTCAAATTATTAATATCCATCAGTGTGCATTTTGAAAGTGTTTTTTCAATGACTAGAGCTTTTGAGACTTTATCTGGGTTTTATCATATGACTGCTACCTGACTACCCTGACATATGGAAAAAAACCTCTAGTCATGAATTATCTATCTAATCTCTCTTTTTATGTCTTAGAAATGCTGATCTCGAGTAATTTGTTGACATTCCCTGGACAAGCGAACAGTTCGGGTTACGACACATTTCTAATGGATGAGGAGAGAGGGAGATTACTCGTGGGAGCAGAGGACCATATCTTCTCTTTAGACCTCGTCAACATTAATAGAGACCTCAGACAGGTAATAAATACACACACACACGTACACTACACAAACAAATGCATCTCTCTCAGTTGTTGGATAATGCCATTGCAAATGCATGATCTGGATGTATTTCCAATGGTGTGTTTCGGTTTGACAAATGGGCTTTTATAATTCAGAAAACTTAATTACAAAGCTCTCTGAAAGCATTCTTTCATCCACAGTCATGCAAATGCTGCCTTTGTAACTACTAGGTTGTGTCTTCGGGGATATAGCCACAATTGCCAAATAGATGTACCACACCACTTGCTGGCATGAGCCTGCTTCTTTGTAGAGGTCAATACAGTACTTCAAATACAGGCCTGCTATTTTATTGTAGCAAATCACATAACTGCCACTGAGCATAACCCAAAACAGGCCAACTGGTAGAACCCACTAAGCAAAACTATTCAAGAATGATATATGGTTAATCCACTAGGTTTTAGGTAAAGTGAACATTGTAAAATGAATCCTGACTAGTTTCATTCGTTCCCTTTCATAAACTTGATTAACCTTAACTGCAAAATTTTGGGATTTTAAATAAAAAGTGAATGATTACATTTTTAGATTGTTTGTTTAAGTTGATGTCTATTAGATGTTACGACTTGAGTAGTGGGCTGAGAAGCCTAAAGCAAGGGCTTTATTTAAGTAAGTGGGTTCTAAAATAAGAGTGACAATCATGTTTACTTATTATAGCCATTCAGTGATCTTTTAGCATATTGGTAAGACAGAGATGAGGACAAAATTAACTTGTTGCACTTTAACATTTGAATATGAACAGAAAACTTTTGCTCAATGCGTATGCTCTGCTGCTTTAGTCTTTTTGATCTTTTAAATGGTGGATATAAACATAACAAAGTTAAAATAGCTCAAATAATATGGTGCCTGTATTGTATTCTATAATTAATACACAAGGTGAGACACAAGGGATGACCAAAGTCCAGGCCTTGCAAACACAGCCCCCATAACCAAGACATTCTTGAAGACCCAGATTTTTTTAGAGAGGTGGAAACTAATGAAGTCCCTGTGGCATAAGCCAGGGGGAGGCAGGACATTACCCAGATAAACAGCTCTAAACCCTTGGAGTACTAGATGGAATCAGGATGTAATGCAACACAAAATCCATTTCCCTAAAGGTGGGATACAAACGAGGTTAGCTACCACTAACCCACGTTTGCATTTAGTTTTTTAGTTTTTAATGCTTTTATCCAGTTTCCTTTTTTGCAATTTGGCAGTGCTGAGACTTGAACGCTGGAACTTCCACTACATAGGCCAGTACCAAAACTGCTATGTCCCCACAGTCCATATCATTATGATTATTATTATTAGGGCTGTTTGGGGTGCAGTGCTCTAATCACAGTTCATCTTTTTAAATGATGGAAGCCAAGGATCTTAATCCTTCAATTATTGTTACTAATAGTGTGTAGTCAGCCTGTCTGTGTCAAGAGCAGGAGTGGCCAAGACCAGGATGAGACTGAGACTAGTTAAAAAAACTTTTTCATCATTAAAGAATAAAAAGTTTAAAAAATGTAAGATTTTGTTTATATAATCAGTTTGTAATTCACTATTCATTCGTTATTATTCATTATAAATTGTGCACTGTATCCATAAAAAAGTTGTATTTGATCACAAAGTTTATTAAATTACAAATTTATAATAAAATTAAAATTATTATTAATGATTATATTATAGTCTTAATCAAACTAAGGCACTGTAACTTTTTATGGTGATGATTCTATTTTCTTCTTTCTGAATTCAAGACATAAAATAAACTGAATATAGCCGGCAACATCTATTATAAACATATTCTATATTTGTATAATTATTTATAAAATAAAATATGCATCTCTTTATAAAACTTTTCTAAACTATACTAAGTAAAGGGTGTAAGAATGCACACTTTTAATCCTAATGTCAGTCTATTTAATATAAAATGCTTATTGAAAGGATACTGAAGAAGAAGAGTAGCAACTTGTTATTCCTTGGTAATTGTATGCATGTCGTAAAAGGAATGATTTAATCTGCTTGAATGGATTGGTGATATTCAATAACAATAGAAAACAGTGTACCGGTAATTAACGTTACCTCAGATAGATGCATAGGACTTGGCCTGGTCTCGACAACAATTTCCAAGTCTACCTCACCCCCGAGAGCGAGACAAGGCCAAGTCCAAATGAGGCTGAGACCGAGATGAGACTGAGGCCGCTTGTTTAAGGACTTGAGTACTACAACACTTTTTACTAACACAGCCATGGTCATTTCGGCTGATGTCCTTTACATACATTTCTACCACTCTCTCTTCTTCTTTTATTTTCCACAGTGTCCTGTTTCCCATTAGTTGATGCACTCTGTTAATGCTGTTTTTTCTTCTTCCCTGGGGCCTGTGCATTTTTCTGGACTCCATTATATGGACATTCACACATACTTTCTGTCTCTTATTCCTTTTGTCAGAGTCTTAAGGGCAGTAGATGAACTAAATACTACCATGCTTAAAGTTAACCCTAAGCTTGAACTCTGTGTGCTAAAGATACATATTCATCTACACTTTCTCTGCAGAAATGTTGTAGACCCCCTTTCAGCTAGCTACCTTTATTTTTCCAGTCATTCTCACTGCTAGCAGCTTCATAGTCTGACCCATACAGAAGTCTCAATAGGCACACATTTTAGTCAAATTCATAAGCTTCCACCACCCAGCATGTCAGTTCATCATCTTTTTGTCTGGCCACGTAAAACAAGATCCTTAAAGAAGATATTCTGGAAGATATTTTATGCTAACAACATGCTTCAAAAAGATTCTGAAAATACTGTTGAAAGGCTGATACCCTCTCAAAGGCAAGTCACTCTATTTTGTCATGGCCTTGGATTTTTCAAAGGCTGAAGATCCTGTATGGCCACTCTTTACTCTTTAAGTCTCCCATTAGATTTAAAAACACACACCCAAAATAATAATAATAATAATAATAATAATATAAAAAACTAAGCATTATCAGCATATTCATAACTCTTAAGTATGCTTAAGTACTCGAATTGGATCTAAAGATCAAATGAAAGTGCCACAATTCATCATTTTATATAAAGTATTACATTTCTATGTTATTTGAGTTCTGGAATTCTATATAATTTTATTAGTTTGTATGAATCAAGACTTGAAACTTAGGGTACTATTAAACTAATCAGAATGTAAAGACTAGACTTAACACAGTTAATCCTGACCACAGTACCCCAAACAATCTAGATGACACAAACATGGCCAAACTGTAACAAGACTTGATTTTATTCCAACTTTGAATATTTGTCTGCGACACCGAATTAGCTTGGAAAGTCACTTGGTGTAAGGCTAACATTACTGACACAGTGATGCTCACTATCTACAATGAACCTGGACTGGACTTTTACAAATGTGTTTACCAGTAATGACTTGAATTTTTTATTTAAGCTGTGTTACAGTTGACTGTCAACGTTAGTTCACAGTTACTGACAGTGTTAAGTCCAGTTGGTTACTGGTTGTGAGTCCAGGTGGAGTCTGACACCTGTTTTAACAATATGTTGAGACAAATACTCCTGGTTTGTGTCCAGCAAAGATAAAAGAAAGAACAAAACATTTGCACCAATGAAAAAGCCAGTAAAATAGAACTAAAACCTGAAAGCAAAGGAGTTACAGAAATCTCTACAGTTAAGTCTCTGTTTGCATGTTCAATAAAAGCAACAAATAAAAATGTTTGTAAAAATACACCACAGAGAACAACACTGTGCTCCAAAAATGCTGCATGCTTCCATTTTGCGAACGACCACCTGGACATCCCACAATGCCACTGGGACATTTTTCTGTTGAGGCAGCCTCATAGTTTGGGACTGTTTGAAGCCTTGGGGGCTGGACAGCTTGCACTGGTGGAAAAAGGAATTCACCGATCGTGATCTTGTGAGTCTGTAAGTGCTGAGTTTTATAATTAATTACTGGGATTAATAGAATTTGGTTGATGTAACAAGCTAGAGTCTTCAAGCAACATTTAGTAAATTAACAAAAGGATGATTTAAAACTAATGGTCAATCATAGTTCAAACCTGTTATTAAATGTGCATGCATTCACTACCAATTGTGATAATTCTAGTTATTTAATGCACATTACATTTTGTATGAATAAATAATCACTAAAGGAATTAACAACACAATTGCCTTTGTGTTCTAGTTGTACAATATGGCTATGCTTGGATTAAGCCAGAGTTGCTGCAGAAATGCAAATAATTAGAAACCCTTTCTCACAACTGTATATAAAAAATGAGTCAGTGTAGCAAGCCACAATTGCACTGTATGGTTTGAGCATGTCGGAGGTTTCAGACAAGTATTCAGTGGGTGTCTTGATACCACAGTTTTATGGTGAATGGCAATCGCAATGTGTAGCAGCATAATCACAATATGCTAATTTTGTCTGGATTGTGCATCCCCAACCTATGGTTAACAATGTATCTTAGATTCTCGCAGATTCTGCGTTGTTTATTTTCACAGCTTAATGAAGACAAGCAGCAAATAACAGACATACAGTTATGTGCTAACCATTAGATTTAGACTCCACCATTAGATTTTTCATTTCAGCAGTGGTTTAATGACCTTATATAACATATTGTTTTTGTAAATATGTAAACATATTTTTATTCCATAATACTCTTTTCCACTGGTCTAAATTCCAATCTTTGTAAGCTTTATCTTTATCTTAGCCTTTTCACCCTTTTCCCATTTTGAAACAGTGGTTTCTTGGCTGATCTTGATCTTCCTTACCACTTTCTTCATCACTTAGATGGGGTCTATTTGTCATGTGTGTGTGTGTGTGTGTGTATTTATATTTATATATATATATATATATATATATATTTTTTTTTTTTTTTTTTTTTTCACTGTTACAACAATACAGTAAAAATTCCAAATAAAATAAATTTGTATCTGGTGTTCCTCTTTTAAAAGTCAACAATTAAAAGAAGTATGATATTCTTTAAATACTGTAATTGCTAATGGGAGCTGTGAATTTGCATAATAAAGAATCTTTATTACCACCTTTCTTAAGCATTTTATGGACCTCAGAGTGTTTATGTCTATTTCTTATGTAACTTTCTGCTTGGAATAACCAAGTCTCTTTTGGGAATAGCCATTAAAGATGGTCTGAAATAAAATAATGATATAATAAAATATTTTTTACCTTTATTTAATTATATAAAATTATCATATAGATTAAGCATTTTTTGTACTATATATGTAAAATTCAAATCAGATTTTTTTAGCCTTAGAGATTGTTTCTTAACAAAGTTTTCTTCCCACAGAGCCTAGCATACATTAAATTTCCAACTGCGACCAAATAGACAACCCACCTGGTCATATGCCAGTGGTCATGCATTACTGTATATATTATACTATACACTATATTATATACTATGTGTAAAACTAAGACTTGTTTATCTATTAGATATGTCCCTGCATCAGAACCAAATATTATATCTAGAGCACGTTCTTAAATTCTCAGTTAATTCATATGACTTTATGTTGCGAGGGATACAATTGGATACAGTTAGACATACAGGCATAAAAACAAGACATTTGTTTTACTACAGTTAAGAATTAACTTTATTCTGTGGTATAGCTGATACCTGACCTGGCTAAAAAAACAGCAGTGAAGTTTGTGAAACCACTGGAATTAGCAGGGTTTCTGTAATAATTGCCTAAAAATGTGTTTCCTTCTACAAAACAAGTTTTCCTTGTACAGAGAGAGTTTTTCCTCTGATATAGAGTGGATTTTATCATTAGTATTCCTCCGATAGTGAGAGGGTTTTCCCTGTTTGTTCAATCACTGCTTTTTCTTGAACGGCATGACTTGGCATGACCCACAGTATCAATGACATGCTAATTTACAGTGGAACGTGAAGCACTTTTAACTGCTGCTTGTATAATACATGTTATAAAAATACAAATAATTATAATACTAGCTATTGTTCATATTTGTTGTAGCAGTAGTAGTATGTGCGTGTGTGCTTTTGGGGCCTGTCTGATAGATTTAGTGGTAGATTCTGCTCAGTCTTTCTTTATTTGCTACAGATGGCAGTGGCAGAAGGATGGCAGATACCAATCTTTAATTATTTTTCAGCCTGACTCACATTGTAGTCAGTCGTTTGCTGTTCTTTGTGTTAGGCATTCACACATTAAAACTGTCCTCTCACTGTCTTCTGCAGATCGCCTGGCCTGCCACACCTTCCAAACGAGACGAGTGCAAGTGGGCAGGAAAAGACCTTGGGGTAAGTTTAGTGAGCAAATTCCAGAGCAAAATTAAGTAGGGGGGCTACAAAAAATAAAATAAAATAAAGTAAAACTGCGGTGCCTGAGCTTTACTACGATGGCATTACTATCTGCGGTAAGACTGTATTTATTGTTGTGGGTGGCTAAGGGGTGTGTGATGTACTATGTATGTTATTCATGGTGGGCTCTGTGTGTATGTGTGTGTGTGTTGGGAAGGGGCATTTGTAGTGCAAATGATTTGAATTAGGTTACTAAGGTTAAAGTTAGGGTTGTAGAATTATATATATATATATAGACACCTGAAAGTCCCCACAGTGATAGAAACACAAACTTCAGCAATGGTAGAAAGAAAAACAGTGCTAGAAAGTCAAACTGTTGTTCCTGCTGGATGTTTATTTACCCAGAGCACAGGGCTTGGCAACTGGACAGGACCTCTGTTGCCTAGTTTCTAAGACAGACAGTTTATTTATCCAAGCACCAGATCTCGCAATCGCATACTGACTGTCTGTCAGTTTAATCATTTGCATGTATGCATACGAGCATGTGTCTATATATTCCTGTGCCACATGCGGTGTCTGATGGCAATTTCACGCCTGGGTTATCTCTAGTGAAATGACAAGCACAAGGAGAGCAGGGTGATCACAGATAACATACACCACCTGCTCCAGACATGTACACATTCACACAGTTAATCATCCAGCTAATGAGAAAATGCCCCTACAGATATCCAGACGATTGGTCTTACATACAGTATACAAAGACATCAAATCCCCCAGGCCATAATGAGGATAATGCATGCAGTCAAAACATTTTGGAGTTGTTTAATCTGCCTGTGAGTGAGTGAGAGCATTTGATTAGCACATTATTAAGTCATTTCCTCCTCCAGAATGTAGCATATCTTAATTCTCCCATTGGGGCCAAAGCAATTGACAGCCATCTGGTCATATGCCGGTGGTCATACATGTATATAATATATTATATATACTGATTCTGAAACTAAAATGTGTCTTTTAAGTAACAATGGGACACAGTCAGACATGCAGGCTTAAAGGCAAGATGTTTGTTTACAACAGTAAGTAATGAACTCTAGACTTTGTTATGACTAATACCTGACCTTACACAATAGCAGGGATGTGTGCATTTGGAAAATATGTAATCCTGATACTTTATCAGGATTTTGCATCGATTACTAAAAAATCACATTTGAATTACAATAATAATACAATGAAATAGCTTCTGGCCTAATGGTATAGGTAAAGTCAGATGAATGGCAATGGGATTAAATCTGTTGTATAAATCATCCACACACAGATCAAGACTTGTCATGTGTATTCAGTGAAGGTTAATTTAGTGTAAGCAGTTAATGTAGTGCATGTCTGTGGACTGTGGGAGGAAAGTGGAGTCTCCAGAGTAAACCCAGACAGACATGGGAAGGACATGCAGACTTCACAAAGAATAGACCCAAGACCTTCTTGCTTCAAGGCAGTGGTGCTACCCACCAAGCCTTCATGACACCCCTACAAATGAGTCAAAAATGTAATTCAGTATGCATTCATAAATACTGTATACTCTCTACACAAAAAGTAGTCACCTTGCATATTTAAGGTGGTAATAACTTCACTGCAGATGGCCTAGCACAAGATTCTAAATACCTGCAGGGTGTACGATGGGATTCATAGATTGAGAAAAGGTGGTACATTATGTAACTTGTCTGATGTGTGGAAACTGAGTCACAAAGCAGCTGTTAATTATTAGCAAAAATGAGTTATTGCATTTGGGTGCACCAAAGGCCATAGTATGAAAGAACATTTAGGGCAGTGACAAATATGGAATGTCCTGCAAAATCTATATATATGTAACTCTGTGTAACTACCAGGGATAACTAGTAAGATGATAGGGAAGGCATGCAGTAAATCTGGACAAACACATTTGTTGATGCAAGAGTTGCTGAACATCGTTGCTATTCATGCTTGTGGATGTATTATATGCACTTTTCAGTCACAGATGACTTATTTTTATCTGGTGAGTATATTTCTACAATATATCTCGGTTCTGGGTTCAGTATGTTAAATGAATCATGTGTTGTGTTGCCAAAAACTTACAATACTGTGCTTACCTAGGAGGACAGGAAAGGTGCACAAGAATATAAGTAGACCAGAATCTCTAGGTTGACAAACAGTGCTGTCCCCAGCTGCCTGCTTCCGTTTGTACTGCATGAAAAATAACAGTTTAGTAGCAGAGTTTCCCATCTAAAACTGGAAAATAGATAGAAACAGTTAAAATTGGCAAAAGAACAGACACTGCAGGAATAGAACAGAAGTTCTTTTTGGATGAACTTCACAGCAGCCCAAGCCAGTTGCATATCTGTGAAGAACTACAAGGCGTGGTTTGCAATTTCCTCTGCATATCTTTACAAAAGAATACAGAGAAGTTAGAAAAATAATAGGAATATGAGCAAGTGATTTTTGATCTGTTTTACAGCAATTTAATCAATTTACATACATCATTCCAACTGTATTATTATGTATTATTTAAATATATTCTTAGTTTGTTTAGACAATTCTTAGTGTCTCCAAGCTTTAGAACTCCAACCTTTAGTGTTTTAAGTCTAATCTGCATACACTTAGTTTTTGTGGTCATGTTGGCAGATAATAAGAGTATATAAATGCACAAAAAAAGAATTGGTTCAGGAACCATGCCCTGAGGAATACCATAGGTTCTTGGAGCTATTGATTACTGCTGGCTGCTGACAATGATGAATTGCTGTAGATTTTGGAGGTTTTACAAAAGATAATGGTTAAATTTTAAATTGGGGAGGTGGTATTCCCTTTCACAAGTGCAAAGTTTGCCTTTTCATTCATCAAAACTGAAAAGTCTCATTCTGCATTCCTAGAGACATATCATTTATGTCCAACGCTAATAAATGATTGTATTAGTTGGTCTGTTGACCTCTGAATTACACCGGCAACTGATTTATCTTTATTTCTAAAACAAGACATTCATGAATAATGATATCTAGAAGTCTGTCTTAGTCTCTGTGGTGTTTCCCTACAAACTATGCAGACTCATTATACACTTGTCATTACATGGTAATTACAAGTCTGGAGCTTTAGCTAAGTTAGTTTTTATTGTGCAGTGGGGGTTTGTATGGTTGGTAAGCAGCAGGGCTCTCCACAGTACAACCCTACACCGTCTCTCTCAGCAAACCCTGTCTGGCACAGAGAGTGTGCAGAGCCTTTCACACAATAACAGCAACGGGAAATTTCAAACATGTCAATCAGAGCTGAGAGAAAGAACATTTTGCAGCATGTTTAGATTTTTTCAAGGAATGTATACACACATTGCTGGTGGATCAGAGCTCAAATGAGCTGTGATATGAAATGCATACATAAGAACAAGCCGGAGTGTAGGTAAAATAGCCTTAACAAGCACAACCTGGGTAAATTATGCTGGCAGCCACTTTTCATTTGCACAAGTAGATATGTGGGTGTGTGTTTTGTTTGGCTCAAAAACAGGATAATTTGGACCATGGTTTCTCAACCTCTTTCTCAAACCAAGGCCCACGGTTAACATTAAGCTCAACAATGCCATGCCAAATGTAGTTCTACATTACATATATACGATATAGCTATTACTGTGAAATATTTGCTTCATCAGCCTAAATATTTGGATATTTTGGATTCACTGGATGAAAACCAATAAAATAAATACCAATACAGCTCTCTGATTTACTATGGGGTTACATTATGATAAGCCCATTGTAAGTTTAATATATAGTAACCCGAGGAGAGTCCCCATCTGCAAGATTCAAGATGCCACTCCATGCCATCATGTGAGTTGTTGAAGTAAGATGGCTTGAGGTGTGAATACAGGTTAAACCTTCTAGAAAGGGCAGTCAGGACTGCTTTGTAGATGGTTCATAATTGTCATAAGCCACCTCCTCTGTTCAGTTGTGGTTAATATAATTGAACAGAAATCGATTAATTTAAAGAGGAAGTCAGCATTCAGCTCAAACATCCGTATGCACATCTACCATGATCCAAGCTGAATGCACATTTATAATATATATTTACTTTTATGTCATTTAGCAACACCCTCATCCAGAGCAACTTACAATTAATACAGTCTTACAATCCAAGCAGCTGTGGCAGAGGTGGTATTTGAACCCTGGACCTTCTGATCCATAGTCCAGTACCTTAACCAAATATACCCACCTCAGTCCTTGCATAAGAGGCAGACTGACAGTGACAAAATTGATTTCAACATCTTCCAATCTGTAGCACAGGATCATAACCGCTGAAACCCCTCTGCCTTTTGTCATTCAGCCTATGACTAAGCTTCTCTGCGTTTCAAACATCAAAGATCAGAATTCATCGAAGATGATTCATTTAGGTTTCACCAATGTAAAAACAGCATATAAACACGATGACCATTCAAGTGGGCGCAAAGCATAATAACAGTTGAGTTAAACAGAAGCGCTCCTTTTTCACTTATTCAAATCACTCAAAACCAGCCACTGGTTATTCCCACTTTATACCATATATTGTCTGCTCATCTGTTCTGTTTACTGCTAGAAACTGCTGAGTCATGACTGACAGGCGCTGAATATTTCAAAACTTTTCCATGACTTAGCAGTTTTTATGAGGGTAGTAAGTCATTTGTCAATACTGTATGTGACAGTGATGAAGTACATGTATCGTGCATGTGAACTGTTACCTTCCTTCCACAACATTTCTGTTGGACTAAGGTCAGGACTAGCTTGGCCAGCCCAAAATGACAACTCCTATTCCTATTAATTATTTTTGGTAGAATTACTTGTTTGCTTAAGATTGTTGTCATTCTGCAAGACCCACATTCTCATGAAATTAAGTTCACATATGTGCCCTGAGATTTTATTTAAGAATTTGCTGGTATCCTTATTAATTCATCATTTCAGCAAATATGGCAAGTCAGCCTGACCCAGATGAAACCATGATACTACCACAACCATGTTTCACAGAGCAGATAAGGGTCTTATGCTGGAATTGAGTGTTTCATATAATGTTCCCCTTTAAACCAAAAAAAAAAAGCTCAATTTAGTCCCATCCTTTCTCAAAATGCTTTTCCAATAGCTTTCTGGATTTTCCATGCGAGAAGCAAGAGGCAACATTGTTGTGTTTGGAGAGCAGTGGCTTTCTACTTTCAGGAATACATAGCACACTATTGTTATTCAGTGGCCTTCTGATGGTGGAATCAGGAATAATATAATAATAATAATAATAATAATAATAATAATAATAATAATAATAATATAGGATCATATCAGAGAGGCCTTTAGTTGTTTCACATTTACCATGTCTTCCTTTAGGAGATCTTGTTATGATCTTGTTTAATTATTACACGCCTTTCCCTTGGAGTGATGTTTGTTGTCAACCGAGTGACAATGATCCTAAATTTCCTCAGCTTGTATCCAGTTTGTGTGACTGTGGGGTGGTGTGGTCCAAACTCATTAGAGCTTATTTTGTAACCATTCCTCCTGATAAGCAACAACTTTTATTCTGAGGTCACCATAATGCTCTTTTATTTATTATATGTAACACATCGATTAATGTGATTTGCAGATCAGATTTTGAGGTAGATACTTGTTCTTTATAATGGGTCACCCTCTCACATCTGATTGTCATGCCTCTAATTGAAAACACCCAATTCTCATATTTTTGCTACTGACAGATATGTTGGATCATTTCCCCCAATAAATAAATCACCAGGGATATCATTTTTATCGTATTTGTTATACTGTACTATCTTTATCTGCTTTAAATACTTGTATGAAAATCGGATGATGATTTTAGATATATTTGTGCGGAATATTCTAAAGGGTTTCCCAAGCTTCCGAGCTCCACTACACATGATCCAGGCTCTGCCATGTCTGTGGCTTTCTCGCTTCTTCCATGAGAAAATTACGGGCACAATTATGTGTTTTTGCCAAAGCCTGCAGTATAATTTTAGACAGAGTTACATTTATTTAGTCCCAATCGTATGCATGTGTGAGGGAGATGTCACCTGACATTGAAATGAGAATTTAAATAAAAATATTTTAAATATTTTATTGCTGCTTTCATAGATATTCAGATGACTGAATGAAAGGTAGTCAGAAAGTTTCCAGGTCTAGAAACAGAGGCTTTAAAAATTCACTGTGCTATTTAGTTGGACAGGTGGGAGAATCATTCAGAGAGCCAGTAAGGAGTCAGATTTAAAGTTAATGGCATCTATATCTATGTCTATATCTTAAAATGTATACAAAATATACATTTAGTTTTCTGTGAATAATACGTAGTAAGTTCACTCGCTAACAAAAAAAAATGTTATTACCATCCAGATTGTTATCAGTGAGGAAATTATTAAAAATTAAATCACGGGCATCCTGATTACTTAATCCAATTTGAACAGGGCTTTAGACAGCCACAGAAACTTGGTGGTGTGTTATTAGATAGCTAATTATTTACAGATGTCAGTAATTACAGGTTGGTTACAATGATTATAACACTACCATTATATATACTACGGATTAATGCAGAGATGGTGCCATCCCAAGATAGATCTTGTGTGATGATTCGTGTTCACTGAGATTTTAGTAACTATTCATTTTGACATAAAACAGAGAAACAAAGATAGTGTGAAACAAAGAGGCAGATGGCAGCATCACTTTCTTTTAAAAAAAAATCCTGGCCCCTCCCTCAGCAGCCTGCACACACACACTGTTTATACAGATGGGTTGCCTTTGTTTCTTTAATGGCCATGGAAGGGTGTGTGTGGGAGTGTGTGTGCTTGGGTATGCACACAAAATCATTTGTACCCTTACACCTATGCATACGGGCATGTATGTTAACCACAAAGTCATTTTTGTATGGATTTCCTGTGCTAAATGTATGTTTGGTATGTGCACGATGTATGTTTATTATTTTGGATTTGGTCCTTCCTGCATCTGTTAATTAAACCAACCTGGAGGCCATTCATACATTAAACAATCACATACACACACACACGCATGCGCGCACGCACACACACACACACACACACACACACACACACACACACACTAGGTTCCTCATGTGCACCACAATGGAACTATCCACATGTGCTGTCAATTTAGAACTCTTTAGGACCAGATACACATGAACACAGACTCTGTAATGGAACTGAGTTAAAGATTAATAGATATAAAAGATGGAATTGCAATCAGTCCTTGTGCTGGAATTCATGTTAATGACATGTCAAGCTATGAAGGTGCTTAGCATTCTGCTCTGTAAATACGCTAAAGATTCTTTGGCAGTGAATATGTTCTCATAAGGTATACCTACAGCAGTCACTTATTGCAGATGAATAATTACCAGAGTGGGTTGCGCAGATGTTACTAAAGTTAAGTTACTTGGAATTTGACAGCTTTATCGGATTTGTTCCCACTGTAGCATGCCATACATTAAATTATTTTGGCTAAACAAACACAGTAAAACCATTTGTTGAGGTTCATGGTCTGTCTTATATGTCATTTTCAGAAAGAGTGCTCCAACTTTGTGCGAGTGCTGCAGACGTATAACCAGACCCACCTGTACGTGTGTGGCACAGGAGCTTTCCACCCTATATGTGCCTACCTGGAGATTGGTAAAAGAGCAGAAGTATGCACACACATAAGCAAACACACATATACACAATTACAACTTGCATGGTTTTATCGGTTATAATGAGTGCTGTCAAGTGGTTAACATTTTTAGTTGAGTTAGTCCAACTCAACCATGATTAATCAAATTTTTGCTTGCTTGTATTTGACAATAAAGCAATGCTTTTTTTTTTATAAAAAAAGAACCGCCTAGCCATTGAATGGACAGTATCAGCTTGAATTAATTTCTTAAATTGTAATTATTAAATCAACACAAAAATCACAACAGTGATTACCAGAATTATATATTTAATGCCAAGGATTCATTTCATTAATGGCATTCAAATTATTCCTTTTGACAGTCCTAGTTATAATTTTATACACACTTGCAAAAACACTTGCACTCATGCAACACATTCTTCCAGACAGATCGACACACTGACTCTGTAAGGAAGAGGAGCTGAATTATTCAGAGACTAGTATCTCAGGCTAACACTTCCACTGACGCCTCGTGAACAGTTTCAGACTATTGAAGTGTTAAATGAGAGAGGGGGATAAATGAAGCACATTTGTTGAGAAGGGGTGAATCATCAGTGGAGAATGAGGTGGCCTTGCTGTGATGTGAAATGACAAAGTATCCGATTAAGGCTCTACACATTATTACTGCATGTATTTCAGTGACAGTTCTGGATTGTAAGGGTGACTTATTACATACAACTGAATAATACTGTGCTGTGCAAAACTCAAATCATATAAAACGTTGCAAACCTGCGTAACATGTGTTTGTCTCATAGCGGATGGGCTAAATAATACAAGTTTAGTAAGATTCACATTGCTTGTACTCAAGACTCATATTTAAGAAAAAACAAGCCAGAGAATGTTTGACCAATGACTCTGAGATCTGTGCATCTGTATCAAGCAGAACAGCTCCCAAGACTCCATGAGGTAGTGTTGTCCTTGTTGCCTAGAAACAAATTACAAAATCATTCTCCAATTACCTTTTATGGTGTTAACTAAATGAAGCTATCAATAAAAATACACTTGTTTAAACCTAGGATAAAATGCAACTGTTTCCACAACAACTCTAAAATTCTAATTTGCAGTCTCCATACGGGGCACCCCTGGTCTGTATCACTTATCCACAGTCTAGTTCTAGTCTAGTGGCTGCATGACACATGTAACAGTACAGTGTCTGGTCCACATGATCCGATGCACTTATTGTGTAAACAATTTGAGGTGAATATAGAATAGAACAAGGCTTGAGTGTAAGTGTAATTCAGGAAACTATTAAATAAAGAGTTTAAAGATGTATATTAAAGATGATAAATAATATTTGAAATACCATGAAAGGTGTACAAGCCACTATTTTAAGCCACATGTAGTAGTATTGCATGATCAATCATTCATTTGCTGTTCGTGCGTGCTAATAAAGACCTTGGTGCACTTTTGTAAATGTAATCCAGTTCCAATCTATTGTCCATTCATGCTGGGGGAAACATTGAGAAGTCTGAGTTCAGTAAGTAAAATAGTTCCCTAATAGTTCATCATTGAGAAACTTGGTTGGATAAGGAAATGCCAAGAGCTTTTGACTGTCATGGCATGGGGCTGTGCAGAATTGCTCAGAATAGGCACTTTCACACCAAATAGTTCTAGGGTCTTATTTGGGAGGAACATATCCCTGAGAACTACATTCATTTTGACAAGGGGCTCAAACAGTTCTAAGAACTGCAATTATTCCCAATTCCTGAGGTGCAAACATGCCACAAACGGGGCACAGTTTAAAGAATCTGCTTCTGTTTGCTAAATACTATTATCTTCTCTGTCAGGACAACATTTTCAGGCTAGACATGTCCCACTTTGAGAATGGCCGTGGGAAAAGCCCGTATGACCCTAAGATGCTGTCGTCCTCTCTGCTGATTGGTGGGTTGCAGAAATATAATTTATGATTGTCTCTGCTTTAACTGGGTACTTCTGTAACTAACTATATTCTGATTTCTAGATGGTGAATTATACTCTGGAACTTCAGCAGACTTCATGGGAAGAGACTTTGCCATTTTCCGAACCCTTGGATCTCAACACCCAGTTCGGACGGAGCAGCATGATTCCAGATGGCTAAATGGTAAGACAGACCATCTCTTTCAAAGGCAGGACTGATGTGTGTGAGAAAGTGGGCGAGTGTCTGTGTTGGAGATTAACTGGCCTGGGCTGCTGAGTGGTTCGTCTGACAGGTCGTCTGAATTAGCAGGGAATCACAAGGCAAAAAAAGTCAATTTGATCTTTGGAGTCTGCTCATTTTTCTCCAGGATGATAATCCCCTTCACTTGGTCCTGAGATTCAGTGTTTTAACCCATTCAATGCCAAGATCATGGGTCACCATCACTGTCATTAAAGCTTTCTTATGGTCTTGAGAAAAGATATTAAGGTTTTTAAAGGTATTCATCACACCTTAATCCTGGTTATCTGTTGCCATGGATACCTCACATATCACCTTCATTGTGCCTAACTGAATATCATCTCTCCACAATACAGCCGTTGTTTGCTGACATTCTACAAAGAGTCTCACAAATCTAAGGTTCTTTCCTTTTCTGCAAATATGCTTATAAGTATATAGCATGCATTCTGGTCTCTTATTTCAGCAATAAGCTACTTTTTGGTATATGTGTTTGCTGAAATGAAGTCAATTTATAAAGCACCACATGTCCTATTAAATATATAAATAGCTATCTCATCTAATCTTTATATAGCTTATTGTGAAAAGTTAGTTACAAGTTAAATAGAATCTGGGTGACATTTGCTATGACCTCGTTGTTTTAACTTAAAACTAAGAATTAGTTAATATCATATTTTTATGATATGGAAATCCGGTAGTTTGCTAACCTTAAATATAAAGTACAAAAAAAACACATAGGTACTTTTACAACCATAAAAGAGCATAGATTGTGTTTTGAATCAGCATTAATCATCATAAATCAGTTTGGTTTGGGTGTTGCTGGGTCACTGGTTCTTTAGCTTGCTGCTCATGCTGGCAAACTTTCCTGAATAAGCAGGTGGCTTCGCCTATGCAGTTTATACTTGTCACCAGCTTAGAATTCCATTATGGGGCCATACTGATCAACTAACTTATCCAAAAACCTTCACGTTGCCATCTAAGCCCTTATCTCTGAGCAACAGGAGTTGTGTTTAAGGCGATCTTAATCCTGTGATGATTTGGAAAACTGGCCCTTACTGCTCTAATGTCTCAGTTCCTTTCTTTCTGAAATCCTATCTGAATGCGATGCTCGACCTGGCCATATGGCACTGCCAGGGCTCTGTCCTAGGTCACCACAGTGGTGAGCTAGTATATAAGACTGCTGCATCACCCAAGCACCATTTTGGGGTCCTAATACATACTGAATAGTCGTGGCTAAGTGGTTAAGGCGATGGACCTGAAATCCATTGGGGTTTCCCCCCGCAGGTTTAAATCCTGCTGACTGTGTATCATTAACTAAACCTTAATGAAAAATGTTTGTGTTTATCTGCATTCATAGTACATGCAACATTTTAAAACATTAATTCAAGTTTATATGGGAATCCCACCTCTGCCACAGTTGGGTCCCTTAGCAAGACCCTTAACCCACAATTGCTTGAACTGAAGACTGTATTAATTGTAAGTCGCTCTGGTTAAGGGCGTCTGATAAATGCTGTAAATGAATACTGTGAGTATGAGTAAACATATATTTCATCATCTAATTTACATTTACTGATACAATAGATTCTGTAATCTTAAATAGAATAAAAGCTCCACTTTCCTTTTTGCATTGATGTGGTGTAACACACTGCAACCTGTAACTATTATTGTGTTGCTGATGTGGACAAATGTTAGTTGTCTTGTTTCCATGTGAAAATGTGTATGACATTCTTCCACCACTGCCTGTGATATGTTTAAGGATGTTTTCACTACCATGTAATGTAAATTCAAAATAGTTCAGTCACAGATTAGCAAGGCTTACAACTTATGTTTTCTGTCAACACAGGAAACAAAGTGTGATAAAGACATTTTTGTTCCTGTTGTGTTTGTTTATGCCTCTAGATCCCAAGTTTGTTGGCATTCACCTGATTCCTGAGAGTGATAACCCAGAGGATGACAAAATCTTTCTCTTCTTTAAAGAGAATGCCATGGATGGAGAGCACACAGGCAAAGCCACCATCTCCAGAATAGCACAACTGTGTAAGGTAACAATACACACAATTACATCACATTAAAATAATATCTGCTCGGTTATTGTAATGTGGGGGTACCACTAGACTGGTCACATGACAGCTGCAGGCCCATCTCCCACTCTGAGGAGCAGTGAGACCAGATCTGGCATTAGAGGATTTACTATTTAGCATTTAGTGGATCAATACACCACCCCAAAGATCTTCTTGCCCAACTTAACAATTCTGATATAGCCTAATGACAGTATGACTACTTTTTCCTTTATATTAAAATATGTGAAACCTGTCAAATATATGAAGCAAACACCACCTAGTGCACTTTATGCAGCTTGGTATAATTGCATTTACATGCTTAATGGCGTATTACATACGAAATAGGAACCAACTATAGGGCTTTTTTGAAGGATATAAAGTCTGGCATGATACCTGAGATACTAACCAGTGCCCCACCAACTGAACCACTCTGGTCATGCTGTAAATTGATCTACTAAATGTACAAAAAATAGATCAAAGTACAAAAGAATTAGGTCACGTTTGAGTAGATATTGCTGCTCTGCACATACTCACCTTGACCCATCAGTCAGACAATCCACACATAAAACCATACTATGGTCTTTGTTCGCTAAGATGGGCAATATGGGGGAAGAGCTGTCGTTTTCCTGTGCCATGGTTCTCCTAAACTTGAATTACATGTTACACATGCACGGTTTAGTGCATACTCTGCAGGACTACATCCCAAACAGCATACTGCTGTATTTAATAGTGTGTTATGTTAGTATTATAAGTCATAAATGCTATCATTACTATTTTACATACTGTTTAGTCTTTAGGAATCTACCGATGGACTGCTGCCTTGTCCACATTCTAAACATGTCTGTGTGTATAGTGAGTTTCATGCTAGACTCAAGACCCTGACCTGGATAAGCAGGAGTGGAAAGGAATATTTTTGTTTATCTGGCATTTTGTGCAATTTTCTTTACCTGATATGTATTAAAAAGATGGTAATCATGCACGGTTACCAAATTATTAGCATTTAGAATATAATCATCAGGGTAAATATGATACATTCAGTTGAGCCAAAAGGCTAAGACCACTAGTGAACAGTTTTTTTATTTAGTATTTTTCTTAGATGGAATGCAATGTTTTCATAAATAAATATAAGGAACCAAAACACATCTCAATCATTACTCGAAGAACAAAGAATGACTGTCGACAGTTACCAGTCACAGTCATCTGACCTAAACCCCATCAAGCATTCATGGGACAGAGGTTGCCAAGCTTTTTGGGATATCGTAAAATCATGCTGGATTTCATACTGGATTATCAGATTTTGCACAAACATGTGGAGTGATTGGGGTTATAATGACAGTGGAGTGCAGACTGTAATTATGGCAAAAGGGGATTTAACAGAATAAATACTAAGAAATTCTGAAATTTATTAAAAGATCCCTCAAATTGTTATGCAAAAAATGCAAAACTCAGTTGTGGTTTCAATATTTTCTTTAGTAATATAATTAAAATTGGTAATCATAACACCTCGAACCACTTACAATATGTAACATATCGTCAACGAGTTATAAAACTTATTTTTGTCATTTCATAAGACTATTTTCCACTGATCTTCACTTCAATTTTTGTTGCTTTGAGCTTTAACTTATTTTAGGCTGTTGAAGAGCCAACTAGATGTTGCCATATGCTGCTGTATTTTCTGGTTGTATTCTAAACACATAGATTGGGAA
>JAUZST010079634.1:0-20734 GCA_034779995.1 Parotocinclus haroldoi | reverse complement strand
AAATGATGCAGACCCTCAAATATTCCCTTTGAATTCCAGGTTGTGAGGTAACAAAATGTGAAAAATGTAAAGGGGGGGTGAATACTTTCGCAAGGCACTGTAAATGTATGTTTTATACTTTGTTGCTCATTTAAGCTTTAAGATTTTACAATTTTGGAACTAATTTTATTGATTTGTGTATGCACTGTTTCAAAGGAGTAAGACAATTTTCTATAATCACTGCACATCTGAGATTCTATTCTCGGCTGCCATTCCTGTCTATGTTTTAGTCTGTTTTCTTTTTCACTTGACACGTGTTTGCAAACTGCATCTACATCACTGCACTCAAGCCAAGAAAGCAGCTGTTCATGTACTACCTGTAGAATGTAGTTGTCAGGCTCGACAAGGTAGGACAAAAATGCACAAAGCTGTTAGCAAACAAGGTTTATTTTGCACAGGTGAACAAACAGACAAGGAAGAGGCAGAATACAAAGAAAACTAGAAAACTAGCTGGGTTCAGATCCCAAGATGAGACAAAGAAGGCTGATGGATCAGGCCTTTGAACACTTAAGTGCACGGTTCAGAAACTCGTACTTTGCCAGCTATGCCACAGACCAGTTCCCTTGATGGACTCCAACACGACTAACCATGTTTTATCACCACTGCAAAAATCATATGTTAGAACTGCTGTTCGGCTAGTTAGCGGAACATTTCAGTTCTTTTGCGTAAAATATTGGAGTAAAAGCATCAACGGTAATGGTGCTGAATATACGTACTCTGTGATCATGGGAAATACATGACTAAATTACTCACATTTCCAGATATCAAAATGTCACTCTTCTCTAATGGCTGACATGTGCTGCCCTGTCAACCTTTGTTTCCATGGTTACACCATAAACAAGTGTTGCCTTCCAATATGTTCCTGCAGAAATCAAATTGATTTCAATCTGTTCCAGTAATAACGCTAATACATTGTTCATCAGTATGCAACAAAACAAAAAGATTATGTGTCCTTTTACGTTAT
The DNA here is from genome assembly GCA_034779995.1 of Parotocinclus haroldoi. NCBI lineage: Eukaryota > Metazoa > Chordata > Actinopteri > Siluriformes > Loricariidae > Parotocinclus > Parotocinclus haroldoi. Next base: position 19,731 of record JAUZST010079634.1, on the reverse strand, counting down.
TTTAACGTCAAATTAACAACACCGATCAATTGATTCAACAGTCAAGGTCAAAGAAGTGAAGTATTAATGTTTAAAACATAAAAAGGTGAGGCAATAAATTATATTAATAGTAAAGTATTTACTATAATGTATATTTAACCTGGAGATGAAATTCAGAATCACCCATGTACGCATTAACATTTTGTTTTAATGCTTTAATAAGTCATGGGCATGTTTTAATTTTTATTAAGAAGGGAGGGATGTCACCAGCAGGGCTTTGTAGTTAAGTACTCACTGCAGTGACCTCACCCAGAAAAGTTAACTGTGAGATAAGGAAAACATCATTAGGTCATGGTTTCCCTTGATTTCGACCACACTAGGTCTGATCTGCTGCTGGAGGAGTGGTTGCTAGGTGTAAAAACTCAACAGCTTCTCCATGACAACAAAGAGCTTCCGTCCCTTTTTGAGTTCTCACAGATTCCCTCTGCACAGACTTACAACACTGGATTTGCACATCACTTCACAGAGCTACTCACATCTGTCACGTGGAAGGAGCCTAAAAATTAGAATTTTGTACTATTTAGAAGCCTTGTTTGGATCCTGGGATGGCACAGATTCAAGAAATTTTGTTTGTGAATTCAAGGATTCGATTTGCTGAAAGGCATGCAATTACTGTCTGAATAATTAATGAAGATGCACACTAACATCTATTATCCTGACACAGCTTAACAGTTTCCCATAATTCGTTTCAGTGCATCTAGATGGACACCAATGACTCTTGAGTGACAGCCTTAAAAGTTTGGGATTTTACTTCATTTTTACTTCCGTTTACTCCCTTTTGTACGATTTATTTTTCTTACACCTACCCTGCCCATAGGAATGCCAGTAATTGATTTCTGCTAAATGGTGAGACACTACTAGAACATCAAATGTAATTTATTACACAGCGTGCCAAAGCATTTGCTCGGCTCAAATAGGCATCACGCTTAGGAGGAAATGCTCGATTAAAAACAGCACAAGTGTAGCACAAATCCAGCTCCAGTGGACACAAAGTCAAACCACCTGCACTTTCAAATGGGCCCATATTTACTCGGTCCCCGAGGCCTGTTTAATGACACATAATACCAAGACCATTACAGAAACAGCAACCTATAATCATGTCATTAATCACAGGCAGGTTGTCCCTTTAGGATGTAAAGATGAAGCTTTGTCTATCTCATTCAGACTGAACTTCAAAAACATGGACTTCCATTGAATTTAATGTCCAGGTTTAAACCTGCTCCATTCATTAGATTTTTCATTACACACAAGCACTGTACAGCTCAGCAATCTCACCACTAGCTCTTTGTGCATAAAAGTTCCCACTGCCTCATCAAAAATCCAATTTTCCATGCTGCTTTTAATTTCTTTAAAAGCAACAACACTGACATTTATGGAAGCTGTGTGATATGGCAGTGGATTGGTGGTTTTGGTTATTAAATATGGCTTGGAGAGAGTATAATAACTGTATGACATTTGCATCTAAAGGTTTTGAATGGTCAGGATCAAATCTTGGCTGCATGTTCTTATGTTATAGAACAAATATCTAGACAAAATAAGCCCTCTCAACTCTGAGCCACATCCAGTCCAGTAGAGTTTAAATTTCCCTATATTTGTTCAGTGAAACAACACTGGTAATTTGATATAAAATTACATTTTGCTAAAAAGCAATCAGGCAATCATTATGAAATGCTGCAGCTTTCTCTAAACAATCAATACACAGTGAATAATTCGAACAGAGCACTGAGGTGTGTTTGATGGTGATGTGCTTCTAGACAGCCCATGTCCTTTAATAACAAGATACATGCACTCTATGGTGTAGTGGGCCAGTGGGTTCATGTGCAAGGATATTATTAAAATAGTAGTCCTTTCATTTTAACAATCAAATCTAGAGTTGGGTTTCGAAACCGGTTCCAAAACTCTAAGAACCTGGTACACACAAAAAAATAGAATTCCGATTCCAAGGAATTCCAACGTTTTTCCTACTAAAAGGTTACACATACACGGGCGCACGCACTTAAAAATACATGCATGTATCTGCTATAGTGTGTCATCTAATCATGTATTTCATCACATAGTTTTGTTTTTATTTGTTCCGCTAAAGCAACAGCGTAAGATGGGGGATCAAAAGATTGACTTCACTTTAAGAGAAAACAACAATGTCAATTGAATATGTGTGGAAAACGTGTCTGTTGTAAAGGAGGTCACAGCTTTAACACGGCAAAATATCTAAGGTAGCAGCATACTACTGAGCTTCAGCAGTGTACAGTGTGTAGTCTCATGCAGTAATCATTTTTACGTTAAGCTTTTCTCGTTGCACTCAAACCTATTTGAAACGTTTAATGCAAAATCGTTACTTTTCCTTGGACCACATGTTCATACTTTCTGCAGTAGAGACTTATGACCAGCAGTAACCAAAAGAAGTTTGTGTCCCTATGTCATTGTTTTAGTATATCCACATTAAGCTTTGGTCATGTTGAGTGTTATAGACTGTCCAGTGCTTTTTAAGGCTGTATACTACTAAACCCCAGTAAAACCCCAGTTCTAAAAGGTCCCACTGGTGGTTCCTTAGCTTTCAACAGATCAAAATGTTGTAAATAGTATACAGTACTGACTTTCAGACAACATTTGATGTTTCCATTTTGATATTAGTTAGGGGTATCAGAATTCACTGGTGGGAAAGTTGTCACTAGATGGGACACCAGCTCTCCAGATCACCACCCAACTAGCTCACTAGCCCAGTCTGAGTTTCAAATTCAGGTCTTCTGGAACTGCCGTGAACTCAGAGAGTTCCTCCTTGACACTTTCAAATCTAGAGTTCAAATCTACACTTTAAAATTTTCCCAACTTCAACTCAACTAAAATTCAACCCAAATTCAACTAATTATGGATTTTTCAGAATGTATCCCAATCATAAACTGGGAAGTACCTGGATTACATCCTGATATATTGCAAGAGTGGCACTGTGAATTCCTCCCACATCCCAAAGACATGCATCTTTAAAGTGTCCCCCTGTGAGTGAGCGTGTGTGTGTGTGTGTGCACGTGCCCCGCCTTGTTCCCTGTGCTGCTGCATAGGCCCTGCTCAGCCATCACCCTGAACTGAATTAAGTGTGGATGAAAATTAATCAATGATTTGTTGCACTAAGTCATCAATGTAATTGTGAGATAGACGGGTTTATAGGTTTGATATAATTAGCATATTTATATATTCTGATATTGATTGTCATTATTGAATTGCCCTAGGTTTTAAATGCTTTGCAGTATAGCATATACAGCATAATTACCTTATTATTGAATTTGGTGACCAGCACTGAACTATAAAACTGTGGATCAGCAACCAGTCCTGAATATCAGTGAATATATGTGGTGACAAAATCTCACAAAACTTAGAGACACTGAAAATCAGCAGTGTGTTTACAGTGTGTTTACTGTTGTACTAAAAATGAGTACTGAGCATCTGATATTACTCAGTCCTGAATGAACATACAGGTACACTCTGCTTAATATCCACGTTCTGTAAAACAGGATGATGACCGAAATGCATGTCGACGTGCCATTGCCACAGTCACAAAGCCTTTTTAGACTACTGTGATCTAAACATAATTGGTATTTTCACAAGCCAAATGCACGCAAACCATATAGATGTGTCGGAGACACCACCGAAAACACAAGCGGAACGCTCCCATCTACAGAGCATCCCTAATAATATCCCTTCTGAAGCCCGAGCAGTTCTACACATGGCAAACCTTTTTTTTCTTTAGGGAGATTACAGAAAATACAGTTATGACCCTGTGCAGAGGAAAGTCTTAACAGGACTTAACAGGATTATATGATGACCTGATACTTTTGTTTGAGCGAAGCAAAAAATGAATCCATAGACAGTATTACGAACAACATGGAAGATCAGCCAGATGAAACAGAGACTCAACGAGTAAATGTGAAAATGTTTATATGCAGTGGTTATAGGTAATAGACAATATACAGGTGATGGGGACAAACAAAGGAGTACTACTTACAATAGCCCTGGCACATACACTTACGAAGGCCAGCTTGTTACAAATACGTAGCAGATGTCATTAACACACTTAAATAACTTGCACAAAACTCTCTAAACACACCAACTCTGTAGTCTGTAGTCCAAATGTGATCTAACAAGCAATAACATAACTGGGAAGGTTGCTCTGAAGTGAATGTGGACCACTCTGAAACTCTAACTCATGCCTCTGCTCGTGGATCCGCAGTGCTGAATGGCTGTTGAGGTGACCAGCTGTTAACGGCAGCAACAGTCTGGAGTTAAAGACAGGTTTTCGACTGGATTTCAAACAGCACATATTTGTAGTAGCTACTTCTACTTTGGTGATTTATCCATACATTTAAGTAAACTGTTACTATAGTCCATCTTGCTGCTCTGACTCAATCAAGTGTGCTAATGCATTTGAATCATCTGTCATACCACAGGATTTCTTTCTGATTTGAAAATGACCAAACAGCAGTAGCTAATGTGAGATTCAGGATCCAGGACAACATTCATTGGAGAGTTGGCAAACAACTGGAAGTACAAGCAGAAATATCTGACACCCTGGCAACTAACTGTACATAAGTCCTAACTGTTGTCTATAATGAGTCTAACTAAATCCATGCCTGAATTGAATTAAATACTGAATGCCAGGGGCATTTCTGGATTACATGTCATACAGGGGCACACAGAATGAAGAGGTGCAAAGCTGAACCCCCCCTGCTTTCTAATCAGTCGTTTGGGCTGATGAACTATGTACAAGAATGTTAACATAAAATAGATGAAGATATTTAACACTAAAGTGGGTGTTACTCTGCCATGGATGAGAAATGATGAATAAATGAGCATTACAGAAGTGTATTAATTACCTTTGTGTATAACTGATTTTATGCCGGGGGCAATAGTTTACCGAATGCTATTGCTTTAGTGATCTAATATGTACTTTTGGTGGGTTAAAAGGTTATAAGTGGCTAGCAAAAACATATATCACATGCCCCAGTAAATTGAGTCTGATGATGCTGCTGCTGGAGGAATGAATTCGTTAAGGAAGTGTGTTTTTCAGTGGCAAAGCTGGAGATCAGAGCTAAAATTATGCAACCCTGCAAGTCTCAGCACACAACAAACATTATAAATCCCAGCACGATGTACTAGCTGAGCTTAGAATGTCCCTAGACTTAGTATCTGGTCAGTCACTTTCGGATGAATGGCTGAGATATAAGTTTATGGTGTAATGTATTTAGTTCATTCAATAAATGTTTACCTGCCATATAAGTACAAGTAGGGATACCTAATAAACTAAGTGTGTTTAAGGTCAAGGTGTTTCTCAAAAACAGTCCAGGACTGCTGAATATGATTCAATACTGACCATGTGGTTTTCAACAGGTCCCTGTCACTTTCCAAAGCTGGATAGCAGGGATAAGAAGGATAATGCATGTCTGCAAGTCTCCACACGAGCCTTACCTGACGATCACATACATGACCAGCACGTTGCCCGCCAGCCCCACCACACACACGATAGAGTACAGGGCAGTGATGATGATGGCGATGATGACAGGGGTCGTGCCTTTATTCGCATCAGTCGTTCGTTCATACATAGTGCGGTTCGGGTCCATCAGAGAGGCGTTTGAGCCTAAGTCCGGGCAGATCGCGCTGCCATTCATGCCGTGGTAAATAGATGCCGTGATGTTTGGTAGGTTCTCCATGGCTGTGGTTGCGTTGGTTTCGCGCTCACTCTTCAGCCCGATTCACTTGCACAGTGCGCTCCAGAGCGCGCACCAGACCGCGCACTTTAACCACGGTGTACGATCACTTATCCGAAATTTACTATCTTACCGCCGGAACACTACACACAAATGCATAGGGGCGCTTCTCTCCCTCATTTTTATCCCGGCAAAGTGACGTCACGTGTCTAAACACGTGACCCGAGGCTCCAGCTTTTGTAGAGCAGCTCGGAGGAGCGCAAGCGAGAGCGAGCCTTATCTTCTCTCTAATAATCTGTCGGTTAGACTGTGTTTTCGTCCTGTTTTTCGTTTTTGAAAATATGATTTTTGACTGACCAGAAAGTCAGCAAAATACTAATTATAAGAAACGTACCAGTTACAGTTTGTAGGGTAAGTATTAAAAGCAGTGACCCAAGGACTGAGCCTTGGGGAACCCCCTGTGGAGGTCTTGGACATAGTCCTGACAACATCAATACATTGTTCTCACACATTCGCAGTGAAAGTGCCCGTTTTAGCTACGCTTATCTTGGTCAAGATAGTGGGTGGGTCATTTGGGGTGTTGGGGGTTCAATTTCGTAGTCTGTCTTCTAATTCACTGAGTGCAGAGAAAAGTGCTCGCTGGATGAAATGACACTCCATCTCATCGCACCTTTCAGTTGCAAACGCAGGTCAGGGCTCAAGGGCTCAATAACAGCTGTAAAAGTTTGTTTTTTCATCTCTGAGACTGAGGAGAATGCCTTCTATTAGCTGAGTATAATGTGGCCTATTGTAGTTGTTGTGATTGTTACTCCATTATTCATTTATTTTCCAATTCAGGGTCAGCACATAATGCAAGGCAAGATTCCTGTGACCCCCCCCCCACACACACACACACACTGACCTAATGCAGGTCTATGGAATGTGACAAGGGAAACACACACAGACACTGAACCTGCTGAACTGCACATGGATGGAGTCTGATCATGGGACTGACCTGACTGATCTCTAGGGCTAGAGCAACATTTCCATTACAGCATTTTACTTGTGAATTAAATGTGTACCTTAATATACTTATTTATGTCATTTAGCAGATGCCCTTATCCAGAGTCACTTATAATTCAAGCAGTTGTGGGTTAAGGGCCTTGCTTAAGAACACAACTGTGGTAGCTTGGCAGAGGTGGGATTTGAACCCTAGATCATCAAATGCAGAGTCCAGTACCTTAACAGCTAGCCTACCGCAGTATTCAACACAGTGGTATGACTCACAAAATCTAAATAAAACATGTTTTTTAATTTCATAATAGATATTTTATTGCTACACTGTAATACACTTTATACACAAAATTAGGGGATATTTCATTATGGGAGATTTCATTTTGAATTGTCCCCTAATTTATGTGAACAGTATATGTAAAACAATAACAATACTGAGTACTTAATAGATTAAACAATCTTGCACATTCTTTTGTGACAAAAGTAATCTATACCTGGTTTAATGTTTTCTACACATTGTTTATTTTCCGAAAAGTGGATGTTTTATTTTTATTTCACTTGCATAGCAAATCATACCTATTTTGTTTAGTTTGTGCAACACGCAATGTAAAGTATTGAATTATATGAAACCTGATGTGGCACAAGTTAGTTTTGATGCATCTTTTTCTTTACCAGCAGTGTATCAAAAGTGTACTATTACCTCACTCCCTCTGTCTCAGAAAACAAGCTTTATAAGCTTTTTAACAGATTACTCCTTTTGGTGCAGAGTTGTGATATCTGAGATATAACTACTATTATTTTAGTATAGCCAGATGCTATAGATGATTTAATTCTGAGCTACAGATTCTGTCACATGTGCAGGCTGGTATGTTCTGATTGTGTCCAGGTGTCTTTAGGTCAAAGTTAAAGATCCGTTTATTCACATAGTTGTTTTTTTTATCAAGCATTGTCTCAAAGTAGCTTCATAGATGATCACAAATGACACAGTAGAGGCAGTTTGTTTGGAACAAGGCACAGATTGATATAGGCTTTATACACAGCTTCATACAGTGCTCTAAGTGCACTAAAGGTTTTGGTTCTTTTCCAATTTATTTGTTTACAACTTAATTATTCAATTAACATCTAGGCCACCCAAGGATGATGGGTCCCTTTTTGAGTCTTGGTCCTCCCAAGATTTCTTCCTTCTCTATTCAGGAAGCTTTTCCTTGCCATTGTCTCCTTTTGCCTTGCCTAGGCTTATTTAATTTGGGATTGTCCTTTTAAGATAAAATAATATTGTAAAGCTGCTTTGAGACAATGCTCCATTGTAAAAAGCACTATATAAATAAATTTGAATTTGAATTTGTTTTCAGCGCTCTGTCATAGGTTTCTCACTTTCTTACAACTTACTTTTCAGCCTAATTTTCTCTAAGCCATCTTTTTCATATCTACCTTAGTTACCTTACTTACAGATCTGTATATTTTCCTTTTTTTTTCTTTTGGTGTGTTTTCTTTCTCTTTTGTCTTTCTTTTTACAGACACAAAGAATCAAATAATTTTCTGGCAGCATCTTATATAAAGAAGCCGTGCAGACACTGGCTGGCTCCTGGCCTGTTTAAATAGTGCGTCAGCCAGATGCAACATGTAATGACTAAGTGCAGCCTGTTAGTGCTGAATGAGCCAACTCATGTAACCATGCCATTGTTTCTGGGCAACTTAGTTCACTGGGCTGCCATCTTTTACTGTACAGAGCACCTCTGCCACCCTCTGGTGACGTATGTGCTACTGGCACTCTCTGGAGCTCTAAATGAGCACTACTAGGGCAACAGTGGCAAGGAAAAATACTTTTCAAATAAACTGAGAAAGCAAACCTGGGAGGACGGAGACTGAAAAAGCACCCAACCAACTTTGGCATCAAATATGTTATATATAGCAATGACAAAGTACATATAGTACATAAGTACATACAGTAAACATTGCACAGGTCTAGAGAGGCCCAGTCCAAGACTATGTCTATGGATTTGTTGTCAGTACAACTAATGTCTGTAGTGTCCCAGTGTGAGTCCCTGAGTGAGTCAGGGTGAGAGTGTGTGTGTGACATGGCAATGTGTCTAATTTTGGTTGCCTCCTTACTCCCTGTATTGCTGGTTAGACCCTAGCTCTCCACCAACCTTAAGAGGGTTGGAAGATAGGGCATGCAAATGAATGAATGAAAGATTGCAGTTATACAAATAAATTCATTTAATGCACAGAAGCTAAATAGAACCCATGAAATGAATAGAACTAAACAGAAAATAGATGCAAGTCTGAGCATTATTTAGCCCAGTATGAGTGCAGTCACCAAAAGTCCTCATGTCATGCAGCAAGATCATGTTTTTAAGCAGTGCCAGTGTGTTTTGCTTCTCCTGCCCAGCTGGTCACACAAGCCAGTCAACACTGGCTATAATCTCTCACTTATAACAATAGAAACTGGCTCACATTCTCACATAACTTTGTAAATGTAGTTTATAATACTGGCTATCAATGCATTTTTGGCTTTTGTCAAAAAAAGTTATCAGTCGTTTCAATCGCTCATCAATCTCTTGTGTTTCCATTGGCATCTCTGATGCATTTACAAATAGTTTGCAGCAGCTTTATTGTAAAAAAAAACCCCTTTCTATTTACATTATAGTAGCCTAAAATGGCTGTGACTAACGTAATGTCTGGTCAATGTCCATTTCTGTCGATGCTCTGTTTTACAGAAGGTGAAGTAGATGTTTAACAGTGGACATCTGTGCAGTTAATGAGTCAATAAACAGAACACATTTGTGCTAAATATGGTATAAGACTTTGGCAGGGCTAACTATAGTCAAGATCCCATGAGACAGAAGTGACCCACCTCCCCTACCATCAACAACCTAATTGATCACACATGAGAGGTAAGAAGGCAGTGACCAGTACGTTGATCGCCACTATACTTTATTATAATGAACCCCTGGCTCCAGTCTAAGCCTAGCACAGACTGGTATCCTTACTTATCATACCCAACCCATTTTGAGACATGGGTAATTTAATACCCAAAACCCCCGGGACTAGACCCAATATTGGCAGTCTAAAGAGACTAAGTGAATACCAGTTTACATATGCATGTCTTTAATCTAGACTTAAAGATTGGAAGTGTCTGAATCAAGAACAATATTGGGGAGGCTATTCCATAGCTGAGGGGCCATGTATGACAATGCTCTCTCTTGAACAAAATGGGTTTCCTTCCTACCTCCCAAAACCATTTTCCGAAGACATGATTTATTGATGGATGGTTTCAATAAGTGTGGATTATTCACAGAATTAGTTCCAAATGGATCTAAGCACTGCATAATGTAATCAGGGAGCTTTGGTAGCACTGTGGCAATTAGCTAACCCATCATGCATCACACGGAGGTGTCATTGGCTGTGTATGAGGAAAAAGAGGCAGGGCAGGACATCTTCCCCCATCTCTACAACAGCAACTTCTGTATGCCACACTCATGCATGCATGCTTTATGTTCCTGACCCTCTGGTGACCATGACCTGGAAATAAGCAAATATAATAGTAATAATAACATTTTATGTAAATACATATGAAAAACACTGGATCATGGACGTAGCCTTGGTGGTACATTGGCAGTGTTAAAAGTACTTATTGAAGTAAAAATTAAAAAAGCAATTATTCAAGTATGATGTGAACCAGCCAGTGCAATGTCAGCAATGCCATCTGTTAACTCATTTTTAAATGCAATGGATATCCCAGTGCCACATAATATAAATGAAGAGTCACTCATGCTATGCTATAATGTTTAGTGTTATTTCATAATTTAATTATCAGTGTCCCATGGCAAGCAACTAGCCACCCCTACTAATGTCAGTAATTTGTATTGCTAACAGTGGAAGTCGTCATGTCAAGTTTCTGTTTTGAAACCAAATTTGTTATGAAACCTTTATAGTTTGGTAGGATCTGACATTCTGTAGGTTAAGTGATGTGAATGAGCTTTATGTAGGCCACTACACTAAAGCTGTGTGGTGACCTGATTAAAACAAATTCTCTGTGAGCAACTGTGAATATTTGTTGCTAATTAAACACAGATCCAGAGTTTCAGCACATTATGCTTGCACAGCAAAATTCTGATAGTTAAACACATCCCTGCAGTTTGTACGTATGCCCAGCTAGACCCAAATTATACAAACAATGTTAATCCTACTGTGGAATTTGCTGTAGTCTTATGAACAAAACCAATCAAAGCTATTAACGTGCAGCATGGTGGTGCAGTGGTTACTGCTCCCTAGAGCTCCCAAGATACATGTATTAATAAATAATATTGTATTTGATCATAGATTTAGTAAAATATAACATAGGAATATATTAATATATGAAATTATGTGTAGCCTAAAATGACAGTATTATGAATTATTATCATTTTTGGAAGCAAATAATAGTGGTGATTCTGTTTCCCTTCTGTCAAACCTACTCATTCACCACATAAAGTCCACATAGACTGATCCATTTTATTATTAAACGTGAAAACATCATAATAATGATTCCATATTTTGGTAAAGGACGTGGTGAAGTAAAGTGAGCGGGGGAAAATGCACACTTGCTATGTACTGCGTCAATTCACAATAAAACGTGTTCACTGACTGAATACTGAGCAAGCAGTAACTTGTTTTTCCCTGTTATCCATTTAGAGTTCAGATTTTATATAAGAATTTTGAGGAAATAACTGGTTTAGTTTGTATAAATGGATTGCTCATATTTAATAATGCTAGAAAAAAAGTTCAGTTTAAATAAACTTTACCTCAGACAGAGTCTATCTTCTCCCGAATCCAAGAAAAGCCCGATTCCTATGGAGTTGTGAAGAGACAGGAACGACTCATTTATGGTCTTGAAACCAGATTTGAATACTACAACAATAGCGCTCTAGTCTCACAGCTGAAGAGACCCAGGTTAAATCACTGTTCTACCAATTTCTGCTTGGATTTTCATAGGGTACTCTTGCCTCCCACATTTCGTAGACATGTGTTAGGTCAATTGGTATCTCTAAAGAGTCTCAGTGTATGTATGGGCCCTGTGATGAATTTGCGCTGTTTGAGGTTAGTTCACATATTAATCGTTAGTGCATGTTGTGCTGGTATCAAAATCACAATCATTTTTATCCCAAGTATGTTTACATATGCAAGGAATGTGCTGCCCACTGATGGTAACTCTCTACAATAAACAAAAATTAACAGACTATTTACATGTGCTAACAATACAGATATTCAAAATAGAATATGTGGAGAACATATAACTACAAACTTGGTACAATATAATACAATACAATAAATAAAGAGCAAATGTGCTTGTAAACACAGGTAATGAGTTTCCATATGTAATGGTTTACATATATACTGAGATAACTGAATGTTAACAATAAAGGGCAACGGGACAGACTTGTATGGCTATGGATCCGTTATTTATCAATGTTATGGCATGTGGAAAAATGTTCTTGTGTTTGTGAGTTCTTGTGTGCCATCATCTGTAGGGCTTGCTTGAGGGGAGGTGGTGAAAAATTTTGTGAGGAGTTTGTTATGATTTTCTGTGTCTTGTTTCTGGTTCGTGTTATGTCCTAAAGGGTAGACAGGGGAGAACCGATGATTTTCCCAGATGATTTTCCTTATAGTTCACTGCAGTCCGACAATGTCCTGTTTTGTGGCTGATCCGTACCAAACTGTGATAGATGTGCACAGGACAGATTCGATGACTGCAGTGTAGAACTGTCTCAACAGCCCCTGTGGCGGGCTATATTTCCCCTGCAGAAAGTACATCCTCTGCTGGGCCTTTTTGAGCATAGAAATGATGTTAGTCTCTCACTTTAGGTCTTGGGGAGATGGTAGTTCTCAAGAACCTAAAGGTCTCATTGTAAGTGGAAACAGCATTGTGGGTTGTCTCCTGAAATCCACTATTATCTCCGTTGTCTTGAGCATATTTAGCTCCAGGTTATTCTGACTGCACCAGATCACCAACCTCCTCCTGATATGAAGACTCATCTCTGTCTTAGTTTGATGACTGTAGTGCGGTCTGAACACTTTAAGAGTCAATTAGTTAACATCTCACTCCAGTCAGGAACATTTCCAAGTTCCTTGAGAACTGCAGTCATCAAGCCTCTACTGAAGAAGAGCAGTCTTGATACCACAGTGCTAAACAACTATCGGCCTATATCTAACCTGCCTTTTTTAGGTCCTTGAAAAAGTTGGGTACCAACAACTTACACACTTTTTCTTGCTAAGCAACTGCTTTGATGATTTCCAGTCAGGGTTTAGGCCCCATCATAGCACGGAGTCTGCTCTTATCAAGGTGACCAGTGACATCCGTCTTAACACTGATGCTGGCAAAGTCTCTGTCTTAGTCCTGCTGGATTTGAGTGCTGCTTTTGATACAGTTGACCATGTGATCTTGTCACAGAGGTTATAGGGTTGGGTAGGCATCTCTGGCACTGCCCTAAAATGGTTTAATTCCTATCTTGAGGACAGGAAATAATTTGTTGAAATCGGTAACTGTGCCTCAGATGAAATGGCCTTGACCTGTGGGGTCCCTCAGGGGTCCATCTTGGGACCACTATTGTTCAGTCTTTACATGCTCCCTTCAGGCCAGTTAATACACAGCAATAATGTAAACTACCACAGCTATGCAGATGACACTCAGATCTCATTAATATATATGGACCAGTGGATTCACTCAGTCACTGCATCGAATAGATTACTGTATGGATGCAAAACAGTTTTTCTAGATAAATACAGACAAGACTGAAGTAATCATCTTTGGCCCACAACAGCAAATGAACTGAACGGAAAATGTCAGTGGTTACCTTAAGTCTCTTTCTTCAAAACCGAAAAATCAGTTTAGAAGTCTAGGGGTATTCTTGGACTCAGACTTGAACTTTAAAAAAAGCTCTTGAAAGAGCTTTTTACCATCTTAAAAACATTGCCAGAATCAAAAATATACTGTCTAAAATCAGACTTAGAGAGACTTATCCATGCTTTTATCTTTAGTAGGTTAGACTACTGTAACGGTCTGCTCACTGGGCTTACTAAACGAGCTGTAAGACAGCTGCAGTACATCCAGAACGCTGCTGCTCGGCTCCTGACTAAAACCAGGAAGTACGACCATATTAGTCCTGTACTGAGGTACTGCTCAGAGAATAGACTTTAAGACAGCTCTACTGGTGTATAAGCCTCTCCATGGCCTAGCACCAAAGTACATCTCAGACATGCTGGTACCATATGAACCATCTCGGACCCTAAGAACATCAGGCAGAGGTTTTCTGCTGGTGCCCAAAAGTCAGGACTAAACATGGTGAAGCAGCGTTTCAGTTTTATGGAGCTAAAATCTGGAATAGTCTCTCTGAAGATGTTAGGCTGGCCTCTGTTATAACAATGTTCAAGTCCAGGTTAACAACTGTTCTCTTTAGCTGTGCATATGACACCTGATTGTGTTTTTACCTGCACTCTGCTGTTTATTATTTTAAAATGTTTCCTTAGGTTAATGTTTTCAATTGTAATGTCTTTCAATTGTACTTTTAACTTTGTTTAAATCTTATTATTCTTCTTATTATTAAGATTCTTATCTTATTAGTATTTTTAAATTTCATTTTATTATTATTTTTTTTAATTCTGTAAAGCACTTTGAATTACCTCATCTATGAATGGTGCTATACAAATAAACTTGCCTTGCTTTGCCACTTAGTAACCTATATCTGAAATTTAGGGTTATATCATTTAGTGTGTTATTGCTAACAGAACATTTGAAATCAACATTTCATTTGACAATAACTGATTGGTTTTCAAGGTTTAAGACAACTACTGCGCCATAAGATCTAATATAGATATTTAATTTTTTGGAATATTAAGTATTGGAAGCTTTCACATGGCCCACTGTTAATGTTTGAGTCCAAGTGGTACCTTCCGGTGAGCAATGTGTTGAAAAAGAATATTTAAATACAGACTTAAATTTAAATTTCAGAAACATATATATTAATAATGTATTATTAAAATGTTGGAATTATAGTGGTACTTTGGTTCTTGTTAAATTTGGTTCTCAGCAAATTTTGACTAGAAAAATTGTTGCTCTGCACTCAGTGCACTTGCTTAAACTTTTATGAGTCGAGCCCGTCATCTAATTTCAGCCGATTCATGATTCAGTACACAGTACAGCCCCAGTTCAGAAAGGATCTCTGCTACCACTGGGTTCACCAATAGAACTATACTCGTGGTTTTAGAAGAAGTGTTTTACTTTTCACTTTCACTCTGTGAATTTTCTGGGGGTCTGGAACGGAGTTATACAATTTACATTATTATTTATGGGAAAAATTACCTTGGTTTTCAATGTACCACTCTATTCTTATCTTCAAAACGTGCCACTGCAGAAAATGTTTAGGAATCATTGGATTTTGATATCACCTTTCGTGACCAGGATGCATTTAGTCCAAGGAAACAAACCACCTGAAATTTTTACAATATCCCATTGTCATTCTATTGCAGCATTATACCTTCCTCAGTAACTGAACAATCAATTTATACATCCTGTCCCCTCCACTGGCACCCACAACTACACACATTAATCTTACAATACAGCGTAACTCTGAAGTTTAGGACAATGAAACAAAAAAAGTACATTTATGAAAACAATAAAGAAAGGAAGACAAAGAATCAGTCTCATGAAATGAGTGATAAGTAACATCATCAAAGATTAGTGAATTACAATAAAAATTTGTTTGTGATCTACTACTGATTACACACAAAACACACACTTTTTTAGTGAGCCCAGCTGCTTCCTGCCCCACCTTCAGCGAGGTGGCGTGTGGAGAGACACCCAGCAAGCTCACAGCACTCCACTGCTGTCAAAACTGCAGAATGTCTCAGTATCTCGCTCTGTTTTTGGCCACAGCATCACAAACAGGAAGTCAGTTGGGGCCAGTCACACAGTGACACTTCCCCCTTTTGTTTTGGGGGAGGCTGTGTGAAGGTTTATGGTGTAGACCCTGTGTCGCCCAGCATCTCCTGAAGCTGGTCCTTCCCCCAGCTCACCCACCACGGCTGCATGACCTCACTGTTCCTCTAGTGACCTTCCCATGCCAGGCAAGAACCTTCCAGTTACATTTACCCCAGCTCATTTTGTCTGACTGATCATTCTGTGGTTAATTAGTGTTGAATGTAAGCATGGTTTCACATTAGGAAAAAAACCTGAACAGCTTTAATTGTATAAAAGTACAAATGGATTGACTTTAATAGACCTTATATACTTGAAATGTAAAAGCCCTGTGCATAATAAGTAACTTAACTTAAGTTCACTTCATTTTCACTTCCAGGATAAGGATCAAGGATCATGGGTTTGCAGTGTATCTTCACACTGTACCATAAAATGTCTGCCGTTCATTCATTAAGAAACTATGCTCTGACTATTGCTAAAAACCTCAAGAGTGCCTTGCCTTGCTTGAAGATCTCTAAGGATCCTCACTGCTGATACTCTCTGCAGTGCATTTTTGTACATCTGTATGTGTGTATTATGAGCAGCCATGAAAACACAACCCCAGTTTGTTTATTTAGCACCTTTAACATCACCATCAGCATCAGTGGCCGTCTTAGCGACACACACAATGTAATATCCATACACAAGTTCATCTCAAGACTAGTCATACATATACACACACACACAAGTCAATGAATCAATTAACCTAACACACTGTGGGAGGAAACCAAAGTACCCAGAGTAAACTAGAGTAACTAGATCTGCAAAGCCTTCATAAACTCTGAAAGAAACTATGTCAGCTATTTCTGTTCTTGGATTGATCTGATTTATAGTTTCCTTTGACCATTCTTGACCTCTCTCAAGAACCTCTTCTGTGCCAGACAGGGTAACTATCAAGCGATGTGAAATCACTGATATCAAGGCAAAAGGTGAAGTCAGGGGAAAACCCAGTCATGATGGGCCTGTTTGGGAACCTTGTGGCCTTTTTCCATCTCAGAGCCTCTTGGGACGCAGTAGCACCACTCAGCCCTCTTGTTTATCTCTCTCCCACCCTCTTTTTTTCTAAAACCTTTTGCTCTGAGCTGCAGTGGGCTGACATGTTTTTGTTTCCTCCCTTTTAGTCTGACTTACATGTTCCATTCAGCCCTAGAAACATGGTAATCCAAGACACTGACTACACAGTGAATGTCCAAATATCCACTCTACTGTACACAAAAATGTGAATCAGAAGTGACTTGTGATCACTATGTGATAATATTAATAAACAACCCATTCAGCCTTAATGTACTATACAATAAATGGTGGTGTGATATTCATTATCTTAATATAGAACAGATTCAAATGTTAGCTAATTATTGAGTTTAATAGGTCAACAAAAGTTAAATTACTTCTCATTATGAAGCTCTTTTAGAAGTTTAATTATTAGCTAGCATGTCCTTTTGTTGTCGTTTCTACATGTGGGAGGATAAGGATCATGGATCTTGGAGTGTGTCTTCATGCTGTGTTGAACACTGGCTAAATCTGCAGTTCATTCATTATGAAGCTTGGGGCCTGTTGTGACAATTTCTACAACCCTCAAATGTAAGGTTTATATGCTAGAGGGCTTAGTGATGTTTTCTCAGTATTCTCACAGCTGGCGTTCAATTATGTTCAATTTCACAAAAATTGTAAAAGCCTTAAATACTCAAACCTGTGCAGTACATTCATGTGCAAACACCTACACTATGCCTTTAGTGATAGTAAACATAAATCAGTGTTCAAAAAATTCGCAAGAACTAAGAAAATGAACTGCTGAGACCTGTGCCACCGTTTTCTTCACACTGTTAATTGCTGTAGTAAACGGCTGGTGGGAAAAAGCTGGAAACAGGGAAATTCAATTACAGTCTTCTTGTAGGTCATAGTAGAAACAGGGTTAACTATAGACTACAATATATAAGTACAGTTACTATGAACTAAGACAGTAAAACTATGGTTACTTTTTATAAGGCTTAACATGTAAACAGTTGTTTTATTATCAAATGCCAGGACATCAGAGTCAGTTGAAATGTATCTTAAAAAACAACTTAAAACAGTAGTTGGTATTTTATCACACCCGATGCAGTCCCGCTGAAATCATGACCACCTGCTGAAACTTACTGTTGTCAAGACAGGAAAAAACCTTCAAAATCTGTCAGCAGAATTCAAGACCTCAGAAAACCAGATTCTTTGGAGAGGTTGAAAAGCCGTTCCTTTCCACAAAAAGCAAGACAGAATAAAGAAAAATGTGCAAAAATCTATTCTTTATTAGTTATTTGGAATTATGTTATTTGGAATAATGAATCACAATTTGAGTTGCATGGCTTTGATTCAGAGAAGCATCTTCAACAATCTGATGAGAAAAATAACAGTGAATGCATCTTTATTACCAGTAATCATAGGTAGTATGTTATAGTGGTTTTAGCTGCTGGTGCATTCGAGCTGCTTCACTGGGAAAAAATATTGCAGAAAGGCTCGAACAAAAAGTTGCTTTCTAATGAAAAACTATAACATGTTTTCTTTTTAACAAGACAAAGCTCCTGTTCAAAACGTGTAAACATGCAAAAATGATTTGAGAATAAGTCCATCAGGTTCACGTTTTGGCCTGGCAAGAGCCCAAATTGGAAACATTTGACATGTTTAAACGTTTTCAGAGCACTGGAACCATGAACCTTTGATGAAACAGTTTGTACTCTAAAAAGGAAAACCAAATCAAAAAAGATATATAGTAATTTCAATTAATTGTCGTTAAGCTATGCTATGCCAGTTTTTACAGTAAACAGTAAAAAAGTTTTTTTACTGCTTTAAGATTTTACTGCTTTAAGATTTTAGTGCAGCTTCTTAAGACCAAATTCACTGCAATAATCCAGGGCCTCAATATTTTACATCTGCCTGATCTCACATTAAACTGTGAAATATTTTCCCATACTCATTACCTGTTTGAAGCAACTTCCATTAGTAGTATTTTTTAGTATTTTATTGTAAAAAAAAAAAAGTCCACAGATTAAAACACAAGATTTCAACTTTTAAAGAAATCAAAGAAAACGGCTACACCACAGTCCCAAGTTACTTAGAAATAGTAAATAGTTAAGTATTTGCCTTTGAAACCATTACAAGCTTGATATTTTTTGCAGAGGCATGTACGTGTTCTTTGTTTACCAAGTGTAAGTGGTATAAATATGTCCTGGATGAGAGGCTAGTTTGAAGCAAGAAAGGGGTCACCTCAATCAGGCATCATCAATTTTGGCTGCATGTGATGCCCTAACCCACTCAAGTGCCCTGTCATAGCAGTTAATTACTAAAATGGTCGTCAGTACTGAATCATTTTGTCGCACCCCTGTTGTTTTTCACTACGACATACTCAGTCCCCTAGTACCCAAAACATGAAAGCCCCTAGTGAGATTAAACATAGAGATATAGCAGTAGAGACTGGAGATTAACCCTGACCCAGGACACTGGCAACAGGGAGTCTGCCATTAGATACACGGAAACAACTGCACTCAAAGTGAGATCACTGTGGTTCCAGTGGAACAGGTCAGCCTAGGGAGCTAGGGCACAAGCAGAACAAGTGTGCCCCTGTATGAACGAATCTATGGAAAGATATTTTAAAGGCCTTTAGAACTAAACTGCAGTCAAAAGCTAAATTTAGTACTATAGCGCTCTTTACAGTTGATCACTGTCTTAAAGCAGCTTTACAAATATATTTTCCCAAAACCCTTGCTAAGGAAGCCCGGGATGGCAATGGAAAGGAAAATTAGTATTTTGGCAGGGCCAAGACTCAAAAAGAGAGCCAGCCTACCAGACTTCTGTGAAATTAACCTGTCCAGTTAAGAAACGACACTGATTGTGAATCAATTTCACCTGCAGTCGTGCAAATGGAACAGACAACAAGTAGAAATGAGAGGCAATTAGCAAGACAACCCCTATAAAGGAGTGGTTCTGCAGGTGGTGGCCACAGACCATTTCTCTGTTCTCATCCTTTCTGGCTGATGT
>JAUZST010079623.1:0-20734 GCA_034779995.1 Parotocinclus haroldoi | reverse complement strand
CTCTCTCTCTCTCTCTCTCTCTCTCTCTCTCTCTCTCTCGCTCTCTCTCTCTCTCTCTCTCTCTCTCTCTCTCTCTCACTCTCTCTCTCACTCTCTCTCTCTCTCTCTCTCACTCTCTCTCTCTCTCTAGTCTGCGGGCTCAGTACGGCACTGAGAATCTCTTCAACGCCCTTCATGGCAGTCGTGATACTGAGGAGGCCGGCAGGGAGCTGGCCTTCTTCTTCCCCAACTTCAGACCTCTAGAAGCGGAACCGATGCCTGTTGAGAGGACGCTGGCACTCATCCGGCCTGACGCAGCCAGGGAAAACAGAGGCATGTGCCAGAAGCACGTCTGTGTGCACGGAAATGCAGTCTACACACATGCAGCGAGACAGAAAGAGAAGAACGTGTATATGGTTATGCAACTTATAGTCTGTATCAGACCAGCACTCGGAAAATGTTTATTATTTTTATTATTATTTATTATTTGTTACTTTCAGGGCAATTAATAATTTGTGTGCTGATTGGTCAGAGTTGCCACACATTGCTGCTCTTGATCAAGTTTACTAGAGAAAAGGGGTAAAGATGCAAAGATAAAGGAAATTTGTATATTTACAGAAGATTTAATACTTTTACCACAAGCCTTTAAGCCTTTAATTTAATATCCAGTGTAACTTTGGAACTTTATTTTGTCATTAAATTGTTCCAGAAGGCTTTCGAATACGACGAAAACTGAAAGATTTGTTTTTCCATAATCAATAATACATTTTGAATTGATCTCTTATAGACCTCCATACAATGCACATTGTGTAAGGAATTATATGCATTAACTGAATTGTATTGTACAGGTGCTCCCTAACATCCAAACCATCATAAGTTTAATCTATCTTGAATTTAATTTAAGGTTAAAAAGGTCAAAGCAAAGTGTTGCAAGAAACAATGCCTTAAATATTTCTCTCTTAACCCTTTCAGGGCAGTAGGCTGCCTCAGTCGCATTTGCCGTCCATTTAAAAGTATGGGACAAATATATTCCGTGGTCCTCAAAGGGTTAAGAGTGCCCCCCGACGTACTAGGAAGCTAAAAATGAAACTTCACGTCCTTTTGTAGTTTTCACCTTCCAGCCTTTTATACAGGTTTGTAGGATTAACTCTTTTATCAATGCAATCCTTTAAAACGAATTATTTTGCATCTAGAATGTGCATATTACACTGGATACTGGATGGATTGGATATTTAATTTTGCAGTATCCTTTATTTTTTTGGAAATTTAACTCATGTTATTGCATTTACAGTGATTCATTTGGGAGGGTTCTGTTTTGCAAATGATATTTCTGCCCCTGTGTGGAATGACATTTCCTGTATGAATGCACTGCTTTATAGTTACACTGACTAAATAACATAAACTTGTGTTGTTTTGGCAGAGGAAGTCCTAGTGAGGATACGTGAGGCCGGATTTACAGTGGTCATGCAACGGGAGGCGACACTAACAGAAGAACAAGTGTGTCAGTTCTACCATCAGCATCGTGATGAGGAAGACTTTGCTGCTCTAATCACAAACATGACTAGGTAATCAACAGGTGCTCATGCATTTCTCCCCAGTGACTGTCATGATTCAGTTTAAGCTAGAGCAGTGGATATAACTTGTGTGCAGCGGCCCTCTGCTCGCGCTGGTGTTAGCTAGGCACGATGCTGTGGAGCACTGGAGAAACCTTCTAGGACCCAGCGACCCAACACAAGCAAAGCAGGAAGAACCAGACTGGTACGTGTACGGTTCAAATGCATCAACTTATTTTAACGCTCGTCAATGGACCCACAAGTATTATACCTTTTGTACATTTAGTCTGAGAACAGCTTTAGAAATAACTATATGAGGGTTCATTGGCATTGTTTTATTTATTGTGTTGTTGCACCAAAGCACTTCTGGTTTTGTCCAACAAAAACTTGTCGGTAGGTACATTTGTTAGCCAAGATTGCTTAAGATGTGATTGAGTATAATGGTGAAGTACCCCCTGATGGACTGGCATCTGGACCAGCATCCTCATATCGTTAATCAGACCACATCATAGGGCAGCTATTCTCCCCCCCCTTGGTCCAGTTGACTGAGCATGCCATGCCATCCCACTGAGGACTTGAGGGCCATTAATGACTTTGTTCACCAGACTAAAGAAAGCAGATACGTGTATTCTGTATGTTATCGAATTTAATATTTATTTCTATATACTATTTCTTTATATTCTAACGTTTTTTTTATTCTCTGTTTCATTATAGAATGACAGATTTAAATCTAAAATTCATTTTGGGTTAGGACTCAAAATCCTAATAAATGATACACTTCCTGAAGAGTGAATAAATGAATCAGTCAATTAATGAATGAGTTAATGATCCTAAAGAATAATGTATCTGTATAATGTTTGGAAAAGTAATCAGTGTAGGTACACATCTAATAAATCCCATATAATACTGTTTCTCAATAAAATCCCCAAACAGACTAACTAACTAATGTGATACATGACTAGGATTAAAGCCATGTGGATAAACTCTACATATTGTAATACAAACGACACTTACTAAACAACTTCTTGCGTCTCTCTGTTGGTATGAATGTGGCCCTAAAGCCTCCGAGCTCAGTTTGCGGCGGATAACGAGCACGTGAACCAGCTTCACGGAAGCAGGAGTTTGGAGGAGGCGGAGAGGGAGATCAGCTTCTTTTTCCCTGAAGAGAGCACACTGGCTGTTATTAAGCCTGACACTTCCGAGGAGCACAAAGGTACTGTAGAATGTTCGGGTTGTACAATGTTTGATTTATATCTAATATATTCTCACTTACTCAGCATACGTTCGTGCTACTGCTGAATTAGTCATACATGGTTTATCTCCAGAGTATCATACTGAATAAGAATAAGATGTTATTTAATGTACCATAAGAATGTTATTTAGGTTCATCCTAGTAGTTTTGAAAAATGTGATTATTCACAAAAAAGGAGCACAGCAGAAACATTTTGAGAACCACTGGCTTAGGTAATAGGCTAGCCTAGGTCCACGTTCACATCCCACCTGCCGCTGCTGTGACCCTTAATTAACCCACAAGTGCTAGGAGTGTAAGATAAATAAATTATATATATCGTGAGTAACTCTGGATAAGGGTGTGTTGTAAATGGCGAAATATTAATGTTTAATGAGGGCTGCTTTTCTTGCTGCTGGTCTGAGTGGGTTTCATCTCACATTCCAAAGATGTGTATTAAGTCAATTTTTCTGAAGAAAGAGTGAGTGAGTGATTCAGTGAGTGAGTGAGCCTGTGAGTGATTCAGTGAGTGAATGATTCAGTGAGTGAGTGAGCCTGTGAGTGATTCAGTGAGTGATTCAGTGAGTGAGTGATTCAGTGAGTGAGTAAGTGAGTGATTCAGTTTGTGAGTGAGTGATTCAGTGAGTGACTGATTCAGTTTGTGAGTGAGTGATTCAGTTTGTGAGTGAGTGATTCAGTTTGTGAGTGAGTGAGTGATTCAGTGAGTGAGTGATTCAGTGACTGCATTCCCAGCTATTCTGCTGTTCCTTCAGTAAATGTTGTTATTCAAGAGGAATTCAGTGTAGCACACTAGCTGCTGTTTCCCACAGAGGAGATTCTTAAAGAGATCCGAGCAAGAGGCTTCACTATCACTCGACAGCAGGAGATACTTTTGTCCAGAGAGATGGCAGAGGAGTTCTACAGTGAGCACAAGGATAAGCCTTTCTACAGCCAGTTAGTGGACTACATGTGTGGGTAAGATCTTACATAGACTGGAAACCCCTTTCCCAAAAATGCTGCACTGCCCTGATGTACAGATTAAGAGCTTCAAAAGGTCTGAAACCATTAATGTTTCCAGTTAGCATTTTCTAAAACGTCATACATTTTCATTACAACTCATACAATCTGCATTACAGTTTGAGTTATAAGTAAAATTTTTGATAAACATACTTTGATATATTTTAGAATTGAGCAATATTTGGCATGTTCCCCTATTTTCCCTGCCCTGTAGGGACAGCATGCACTCAAGCTGGCATGTACTCCACAAGTTTGTGCCCATTCTGATGAGCCATTTGATCTCTTTCATCCTGATGCAGTATTCCAAAGATCATCTTGTGATTTCATGAAATGCTCAGCTTTTTCTGTGTTCTAGTGCCCCCATAAATGCTCAAAGGCCTTTAGGTCAGGTGATTGTAGAGGACATGATCTTCCTTGGTCTTCACGTAGATGTAAAGCTGTGAGATGTGTTTGGGGCGATTGTCCTGCTACAGTCTGAATCCTTCTCAACAGTGATCCATATAAGCATCTTCGCTGTTGTTGTCAAACTTTTTTCCTCTCTGGGTGTGTTAGCAAACTTGGTTTAACCTCATAGTTTGTATTCAAAAGCTCATAACAGGTTTATTAATCTTACGAATGATTTCTACCTGTTCCTTGATCTTTGGTTTCAGCATATGCACATTTCAATTCCAAAACTCTGAGACTCTAAAGCTCTGAGCTGTACTCTTTCACTGAACACGAGCCTGTTCGTTTCAATGCCCTGAGGGGCTGGATGTACTGATTTTCTCTCCAGCATCATCTGATGCGTATCTCATTCGAATTCTTCTGAAGCTGAGTTGATGGTTATCAGGTCTGATGAGAACATTTTCACTCAGATCTTGATCGGGGTTCCTTAGAACTGTAGATTTGCAGTGTGAGTGTATGTGTGGCTCGGTAGTGATTGGGGGTGGGGGGGGGCCATATTTGGCCCATATTACCTATGGTAGATTGCATGTGGCCCCAGTGTCTGAATGCCATGATGAACTTTTGGCCAACAAATGGGCCCAAACAGTTGGTTAACAACACACTTTCTCCTGTGCTTAAACTGAGCCATATTGGGCCTAGAACTGTTTGCTGTCTGGGGACAAGGAGCATGTGGGTTACACACATCCAGTGACACAACCTTGTTCTGGAAATCCAGTGCCGAGACCCATACAGGCTGTAAATAAAGGTTGCCTCTCCAGAGGCTCAGCGTTCCTTGGGGTGGGTGCCCCAACATTACAAAAAAGATCACTTTTCTGAAATGTGGAGCCACATCTGGTCTATATAGGGCAATCACTCTGACCCACCCCGACTCAAAAGAGCTCAGACTATCGAGACTCTTTCAAGGTAAGACACACACAGAACCTCTAATAGACGTTATCAGTGCCACTCGCTGCTTGATTCTACAGACACGCTAGTCATAAGTTTTTGAACACCTTGGCCATGTGAGTAGATGTGCATTTTCTCTGACAACGGCCAGTGGTTTTTGTAACCGTAACAATCAGTTGATCTGAAATTTTTTTAAATATACTTTCAGCCTATGTGCCATGTACACCACCAATATATCTTTCCATGTCTAACCAGTGGATCAAGTACAGCCCTGATTTTAAATAAAGTGAACGCAGTAGAGGACTGGAGGCTGCTGATGGGACCCACTGACCCCAGTAAGGCGAGAGACACAGCCCCAGGGTCCCTGAGAGCTCGCTTTGCTAAAGGCATCCTAGAGAATGCTGTCTATGGTTCATCCAGCACAGAGCATGCCCAGGAAAAAATCCACCTCATCTTCGTCTCTCAGTGCCAGGCTACCGCTGCAACAGAAGAACCTGCATTAGGTAAACATCTGCCTGACAATTACAAAATCCTAACACTCTAAAGAAAATGTTATTAAACATTTTACTACTTTAAATGGCTCCTCTTTTGCTTGCTTCTCAATACCGTTTGAAGCCAAATGATGTATAGAAATAATACACATTACTACATTGTCTTCTACATTTTTTTACTTTTATATTTTCCCTGTTTCGTCCCTGCCTGTCCTGTTCAGGGTCATCTCTGCAAATGCAAGTACACGCTGGACAGGGTGGCAATCTGGGTGGCCCTTTGTGTCATTTATTTGTTTTTATTGTTGAACGTTCTTATCGGCATCAGTGGCCATTTCAGTGACACGCACAAACTTATATTTACAGTCTCAGGACACCATTTTTATTTCCGAAACAAAACGACATCTCAATACCCCAGCAAGTGATGGGCGAGGGGGCCTATCTTTTAGGCCTTGTCCGGGATATGGCTGCCATCTTGAAAGCTGCCATATTGGATCACGGGCAAGTTTTTCCAATGTGAAGGTGGTCAAACAATTAAACAATTGCTGCAATCAGATCTGCAATATCACTTGAGGTTCAAAAGTTGTCAACACAAAGTTGAGAACTTTTGTTGTTGGTCACGGGTAACTGAAGATGGAATCGATGACTCTGATGTCCGGGGAACACAGCTGCCGTATCATAGCAACAGACTTCAGCACCTTTCACACAGCACTGGTACATCCCTCATAACCAAATTCAGAGAAACAGGGACTAACTGTAGAGTAAGAGTACCTGTAGCAAACCTACACAAACATGCAGGAGGACATGCAGATTCAACACAGAAAGGACCCAGGCTGCTCCACCATTCGATTAAACCCTTTTTAAGTAGGATTAAGACCTTCTCACTGTGAGGCAGTGGTGCTATCCACCGAGCCACCATGCCTCATGTGGGCAGTTGTGTCAGACCATTGCACCAGCCCTTACAGTAGGTTTCGTGTAAATATAACTAGCCCATGGTGCTCGGGTGATGGAGATTTGAGCCCTGAAGTGCTTCCAGCTGCGTCACAGGGATATAACGAATTGGTATCCTGTCCAGGGCATCGTTATGCATGTGCCCTGTCTTCTCCGGATATCTACCAGGCAATTATGTCCCTGACCAGTTATTATTATTATTATTATTATAACTTGCCCTTTCTGTAGAATCAGAGGAGAGTTTTGCAGAGCTGAAGAACCTTCAGACATCAAGATCACCCTCATTTAGTGAGCCAAGAAATCAGACCGAGATAAGCGGTGA
This sequence comes from Parotocinclus haroldoi, assembly GCA_034779995.1. Taxonomy (NCBI): domain Eukaryota; kingdom Metazoa; phylum Chordata; class Actinopteri; order Siluriformes; family Loricariidae; genus Parotocinclus; species Parotocinclus haroldoi. The sequence goes on along the minus strand of JAUZST010079623.1, from coordinate 13,867 downwards.
GTGTAAGGCATGTAAACAGATTGTCCTTGTGAAGCAGCTTGTTGGATTTGATGTTACGGCTTGTTCCCACCCACTGCACACGACTCGTGTTTACTTACTTCAGCTGATAGCACTACCTCAGCATGTCAGCACTATGGATATTCTTCTTTTCCCATTATTATCACAATCATAATTGTTTTTGTTCTGAGCTTCAGAATTCAGAAGTTTTAAAAATGATTTCGCCATTAGGTTCGGGGACATCGCATTTTTAACTCCATTATTTAGGCATTCACAACTGGGAATCAAGTAACAGACAGTTGGAAGCATCAAACTACGACATGCATGAACATCCATAAGTAACCCGAAGTCCTTTAAACCCTACAGAAACAGAGGCCAACACGGCAGAGAACGATCCAGAGAAACCCTGGGAGCAGGATGAAGTGCAAGCTACTTCATCTTCCGACAGTCCTATAGGTTGGTGATAATCACTGTTACCAAGACAACGGGTCTGCAATGTGAATCGCAAAATTACTAAAAACATAGAAATTTTGAGAGCTCCGTGTTTCATGTATGGTTTGATAGAGACGTGCTGTAGAACATTTTGCGTGACAGCTTACATTACACTCATTTACCCAAATTTGCATTTCATAAAATTCCAATCTTTGTTTGTCTAATATACAGCAATTTAATACTTGCTTAATATTGTAATGTGGAAGCACCCTTGGACAGACTTCATAGCGTGACTTCATAGGGTGGAGGGTGGATGATGACGTAAGAACAAGATGTACTCAAGAAAGCCAACCGGCAATGTCAGGCGACCTAAACAACTGGTGCAGGGGTGCCTCAGAACTTGGAGTGAAGCTAGACCATGGAGGGGATTTGTCAGTGTTAGAATTTTGTACGGAATGCGTTTTTGAACCAGGAGCCAGTGCAGTTGGGCTAAAACAGGAGTTAAGTAATGTTTTGGTTTGTGTAAGAATCCTAGCGGCAGAGATTTGGATGTATTGTAGAATTCGAATGGAATTTGAAGGACCACAAAGAAGAGAATTGCTGTGTTAATGTTAGCTGGCCTAACCCATCACTGTGTGACATTAGAAATAACTGTGAAAGACTTTAGACATTAATACAAACATTGAAAGGGTACTTCCCTGATTCTTGGGAGTAAAGGCATAGGTCATTCTCAGTCTTTATAGACCAGGTAGGTTCTAGAAGCTAGGACAGGGGGTATATCTGTGAATGTGTGTAAAGAAAGATTATGAAATAAGATCTTGGTCTAGCTACACAATGAAAGTTGTGATGCACGTGTGCATATTGAGTCCGTTAACCGTTTATGTCCCTTTGTTGCTTAATGCTTAGGACTTGCTGTATTCTACCTGATGCCCCTTTATGTTGGTTCAGTCCACGGCTGGAGGGGTGGAGCTATGGGTACATTAGTTGAGGTAGGACAGGTAAAAGGAGATAGAGTGGAAATAAAATTGGGTCTTAAAGCTGAGTAGATTAGTCTTATTAGAACCTATTCAGAGCAGCTAGGGGACCGTTTACTAGTGTTTGTTTATTTTTGTATATATATCTGTTTCGTGTGTTAAAAAATTTACTACGTCTGTCTCGGAACTGAAGGGCTTCATATTCAAGAATTCGGCCATACTTCCTGATAACCTCATAAACAAGGACCAGGAGTGCCCCCATCTTACAAATCTTATCTACATTACATGTAACATGATTTTACTGACACACGGGTAGGTGTCTGATAGCGGATCGAAAGAGGGAGTTTGTTAATGTAAATCTTGCTGCCTAATTTTAGGAAACCAGCCTGACACTTAAGAGGTTCAAAGTGAGTTTCCGGACAGAATGAAGAAACCCTGACCCGAGAATCAGCAGAACAATGAAAGATAACATTTAAAGGACAGACCTTGGAAGCTCAGATAAGCCTGTAAACGCATATGTTTAAATATACTGCTCATAAAAATGAAATATTCGTATGTATTGGGAGATTAAATGTAAGCATCTGCTCTTTTCCTTCACTTACTATATAATAAATACCTACAAACTATGTAATTTAGCTCCAATTTCATTATTGTCCTATATGACTGTCACAATAAGTATGAATCAAATAAACATTTCTGAATGCGTACTGCACGTCTGGTCTATATCATATATCTATAATACTGACCCCATTCACACCAGGATGTTTTAAATACACTATATAGACAAAAGTTTCTCGACACCCAAAAACTACATCTAAACTACACTACAATATGGAAAGAAACGAGAGTTTCTCGTCGAGAAATGTTTTCCAGTAGAATGTGGAACATCGAGGTTAGGCACCAGTTTTGGATAATAAACCCTGATTCACGGGGTTCACATCTGGTTCCTGTTAATCTCAGTGGTGTTTTGTGGGGTTAAAATTGTGGATCAGTGTAAAGATGCAAAGCTCCTCATAATCAGTTCGCAAACTTTTGTAGAGGAGGTGAAAAAAAATCGTTTTAAATGCCATACTGAGAGCAACTAGGGATTTTAGCCAAAGCATTGTTACCACTGTTTTTCGGTTGCGATTGTTGTTCCTATGCTTCATATTATAATCATGTTAGGAGTAAGCGTGGCTGAAATAAGAGAAAACTAATTAGAAGTCGTATCTACAAACCTTTGGCCATATAGTGCGTATTACAATAGAATAAAATTCCTGGCATGCACACACACTCCCTAACAAAGTGAAATCTAAACATATGTACACACACACACACACACACACACACACACTCATTGTCTGTCGCATACACAGTCTCAAAAAAGGTCTCTTACAAACACAGTGTCTCACAATGTCTCTTACGCACACAATCACACACTCTCATACACACAGTGTCCCACAAGAACAATCTCTCTCTCACACACACTCTCACAAAGACACATCATCTCACACTCGCACATTTGTCTCACGATTGTCGTTAGGATTTTAAATCGACATAACTGAACGATAACTGTAGCTAATTAATACTACACCTACACCTAACAAAACGTTCGGCTGCTGTAGCCTTTGGAATAAAATGTTCAAACAGTCAGGACATGGATTTGTCATTTCATCAAAGTATACATTTCCCCGACATCTTACGCAAAGTTTCTGTAATAATGATAAAATATAATAATATCCACCCATCCATTATCTTCCACTTAATCATGGGCCAGCTGGTGCCCACTCGGAAACTCTGGGCACGAGGCCAAGAACAATCCCAGACGGGACGGGACAATCCCAATCCATGGTTTGGTTCTTAAGTTCATATAAGAAGATCTAGAAAAGTTGTAAGAGCAGGTTTATTCCAGTCGCTGCATCAAATAAACTGAGTAGTGAATAATCCACCAACACGAGTACGAGTCTTCATCTGTTCAACATGCTTATATTTCACCTGTTGGACTAAAAACCTAAAGAGGGGGCGACTCCAAGCATTACAACGCGAGCTTATCGTTTATTCTGGCTTTGTTTCTCGTTGAGTGAGCATCACTGTGCACGTTCGTAACAAACATTTCCGTAATTTTTTGTGTAAACAGTGATTTCTGCGTAACTGTGTTCGTATTTACAGTATTTCCTTAAGTTCACAGGATCTTTTAAAGTCGATTCACAGATGACGACTATGGACAAACCAGCAAGGCATGCTAAGAAGCTAGTAATGTGGACTGGCTAGCTGATTTTTAAAGATCACAAAATGCATATTACAAGGGAAAGACAGCTTCCATAACAGTGTCAAAATTAAATGGTCGAATACTGTATAAAATAACTCCCTCCATCGGTTGGACATTAGGAGACGATGTGCCTCCAATGACCTCCCACTAAGGACTCATTTTACAATCTATTATGTTTTATAATTTAGTTTATTTTCTCATTTTTCTATTACTAATTAAAATTTTATTAACAATTTGTTATTTATTTTAACCTAATTTTGCTAGAATTTAATATACTTTTACTTGCTCAAATTGGGATTGGCCTTTTAAGATAATGTAATACTGTAAAGCTGCTTTGAGACAATGTCACGTTGTAAAAAGAGCTATATAAATAAAAATGAATTGAATTAAAATATGCCAAAACACAGCCTACTCGATACTGGTAAGTAATAACAACTGTTGGGATATCAGTGTGGTTATAAGTAACAACGTAATTCAGACGTCATTCTATGAAACCCCATCAGTAACATGCATTCGTGTCACACACATTCATTCCCAGTTACATCTAGAAGCTGTTTACAGATGCCACTTACATTCTGTTGTATTTGGGAGGTAAAAGGAAATGAAAATACCGAAGTCGGCACACGAAGAGTGGGGAGAATATACCAAACGAACAGGATACAGCAAGAACCAGCCCATTTTACTCCAGTTTATCCTGGTCGTGGTTGCACAGGGGTGTCTGAAGTCTAACAGCGTATTCACTGGGCACAGGCAGAGGTACAAACGAGACGGAGTGCATTTATGTTACAAATCTCACGGGATTTGAACCAAGGCCCCAAGTAACTGCCATTTCAAGAATTTGACTCTAATCACTGAACACCAGTAGCTTCAGGTAGAAAGAGAGAAATTCTATTAAAAAATGTTTTTTAATCAAAATATGGCACAAAACCAACATGCTTTATTATTCATCTTCTCACAGCCAAACATGCACTCACACCAGCCATCCGTTCAGCAAGAGACCACAGGGACACTTCTCATGATAGTCATACATTAAGTCTTATTGAAGCATAAAAATGAGAAGGGACAAGACAAGTGAATGCAAATTAAAAATCGTATTTACTGTGTGTATTTTTTTTTTACCATAGCTTTGGTTATCTGCTGAAATAATCCTCAATCCGTTTTTTCTTGCTGGGACTCTCTGAAATGTGGTTCTCCTGATGGCTGTCTGAAACTGTTTGCTCTGTGTCCTCCCAGTCATTCATAGCCTCCAGTAACTCTGCTTCGTTCATGTCCTCCTCTGAGAACGACCTCTGGAACATCTCAGTGATGCGCCGCTGCTTCGGGTCCTGAGGACACGAGAAACGGACGCGATATACAGACAGCTCTCAGGATTAAACATTCAGCCCTGACTGATGAAAAGAAGGGCTGGGTATATATTCAGCATGAAAAGAAATGTAAATGCACTCATTTCATTTAAATTCAATTTACAGCACAGGTGTTTTCATACCGAGTCTGTTAAAAATAAAAACAAAAAAAAACGCCAATTTCTGAGAAAAGAGCGTGGATATTAATGCTGTCCTTCAAACACAGTATAAATGATGGACTGTGATGCTGCATAACATTTTTATTTGGTGTCTGTTCCAGTTTCCGCATTGTTCAGATGTATTCACATCAGGCTGACCAATCAGAGCTCTGTTGTCAAGCAGAACAGCTCACCCTGCTAGTAGCAGAGCACAAGATTATACGATAAGGAACAGTTTGTTTATGACGAAGCTTAGCTGAGAGTTTAAGGAATGGGTTTCTTAAACGTGACTATGTATCAGTGTTCTTATTTCTCTAAGCATTTTAGTAAGGGAATATATAATTTGGGAGCATGTACAGTCTAATCTTTGCTCATGTCTATAATGTGAAGAAGTCATAGCAAATTCTATGCAGCACATTTAGCAGGAAGAGAAGGGGAATTAAAGAAAGCATAAGCATACAAATAGTTTTGTTTAGACAAGGAAGTCCCATAACCCATATACACTACTCACAAAAATCAGGGAATATTTCATCATGGGATATTTCATTTCAGCTCACACCCATTATGAACAACCAGAGGTCGATTTTGCACCACTGGGGGATGATCCCCAACCTGAATTCCTCCCTCGGACACAGCCAATTGTACCTGTGTGAGATTCTCAACCTGGTCTGATGCAGTATTATCTGAAGCGTGTTTGTGTGTGTGTGTATATACATACACATATACACACATATATATATATATGCTTGTAGGATCTCCTAGACCTTACATAAATGTAATATATCAACAGATTCTGTTTATTGTTACAGTTGCAAAATGAAGCAACATTTATAAACTAATACATATTTCCGCTACTTTTTGGGAATACATACATATATTTAGTTATTGATTTGTGTTTACATTTCTGCAGAGGCATGGCATTCTTCGTTTTTTGCAATACTGTCAGATTTACAGCAATTCCAGATTCACAGGTTCCTGAGTCATAAACTTGTAAATGAGCTTTTTCCTAACCTTGCTGTGGAAGCTCGCACACTCCGCATTATCTGAAATATTGGACTCTGACAGGCCGACTTGTTCTAACACATTCATCTTCTCCTGAATCATGGGCCTGGAGACAGAAACAGATTCTGTGTAATAAAGCCAAAGCCAAAAGCATGATGTAGTACTTCAGACCTGAGTAATAATTTACCAGAGGTAGTCATCAGCTGTGCCTTTAGCCACCAGGTAGTGAATGTCCACGCTTCTGGTCTGGCCGATACGGTGCACTCTGTCCTCTGCTTGGATTAATATCTGGGGGGGAAAAAATATAAAGATGACATAAAGCTACAGAATGAAGCCCCTAATGCAGATTTAAGACAAATAAAAAGCATGTCCTATTTGTGTTTCCTATTCTCACTGTTTTTATTTATTTATTTTTCAATATTTTTAATTCTGCTTATTCCACTAACCCCTGGGTTCCAGAAGAGTTCGGCGAACACAACGAGGTCGGCAGCATGCAGTGTGAGGCCCATGTTGGCCGCGGTGATGGACAGTATAGCCACGCAGCTCTTTTCTGAGAACTGGAACCTCTCACAAAGCTGCTGACGCTCAGCTGAGGGGGTAGAACCATCAATACGGATATAATTCATTCCCTGTGGCATGGAAGATAAAAACACAAAGGCCATGAGTTGTCCTGGGTTGGAGTACAGGTGGTGCATTCGGATACATCACACTCACAACTGGCAGTATAAGAGAGAGGGTAAGGCTGGACACAGGGGGATCATCCTCTGACACTGAAACGGTGACCCCTACTGTCTGACTTCCTCTCCCTCTACCCATATGCCATGTGACAAGTAGACTCCAAGCAACTGGGTTAAGCAACATCACAAATAAGATGACGTGGAAATGTCCACTTGCATTTGGGGAGTGCCAGGGCACAGATACACACTGCTCACAAAATCAGGGGATACTCAGTTATGGTGGAGTAGCAAGTGATATATTCAGGAGGGTAAACAGAAGCATGTTAAACTGGATATGAGTGCCCCAAATTGGTCCCACATTGGTCCCACATGCCCCCACATGATTGGAAAGTAGGCTGTACGGTCACCTAAGGTCAGTTATATATTTTCTTACACCTTGGACCTCTAATCAGAGCTTTTAAGTTTAAACCCTGGATCTTGATAAACCCAGACCTTGATAAAGGCCGCTGAACTCTCTACTAATTCTAAAGGATTCTTCTAAATCGTGTGAACGTAAACTGACCTTTTAGGAATAGATACATATATTTTGTTACTGATTTGTGTTTAAACCCATACAATTTTACATTTCCGCTGAGGCAAAGCATTCTTCGTTCATTTCAATACTGTCAGATTTACAGCAATTCCAGATTCGCAGGTTCCTGAGTCATAAAATTGTAAATGAGCTAGGGTTAAACTGGACAAGCGTTCCCCGACATTGACTGTTCAATAGGGTGTATGGTCACCCAAGACATCTGATCAGATTGTCCAGCAGTTCTTGTGGAATCCTCTTTATATTCATTTTTGAAATATTCAGACATTTTAGTGAGTAGTGTACACTAGGCTATATGACTGCTGTTTTACCCCATGTCGTATGTATATAGGTAAGTTCTATGTACAGTATTGTGTCTAAGGCCACCATTGGATGTGTTGTTTTAGCAATGGCATAACAACCATATATACAAGGTTCTGAGTCTATTTATTAAAATACAAACAGAAGACTGCTAAACTTTCAAAAAGAACATTCATTATCAATTATCTTTTGACTGAAAGGTCAGCTTGGCATCCTGATAAAGCTGCCAGTTGCTGCTCTTTCTGGAGAGTAAGAGGAGGTCACACTAACTAACAGATCTAGCCTATATAATTTTTTTTCTAAATATTATCAGTTTTTAAAACTGCATACACATTCATTATGTACCTGCTTGCATTCTAAAAGACAGAAAAAATTGTTATACATGTTCATCGTTATATGATTGCCAATTAAACACATCTAATGGTATGTCGACCCGAATATATATATGTATATATATATACACACACATACACACATACACATATATATTATATATACACACACACTCACACACACACACACTCACACACTCACACACTCACACACACACACATATATGTATATATAAACAAAAAGGTTCAAGATTTAAAAATGTGGGGGTTAAATGAACACAAAAAAAAAAAAAAACGACCTTCAGAAAACACATCATTTAATTGTTCTGTAATTTGAACGCCAGTTCACGCGCTTGATTGGACTGAAAAATTCACAAAAAACCTTGTCTAATCAATACAGAAGGCCCAGGTACACAACTGCACAAGAGGAAAAAAAAAACTCACCTTGTCAGCAAGTTCCTTTGTTACACTGTCCAGGACTTGTTTGTGATGTGCAAACACCAGAAACTTCTCTCGTCCACATTCCAGCATGTCAGATATGTACTCCCTGTTAATACAAGTATAGTGCAAAAAGTCTACATAAACACACACTTCAAATATTTCCCATGTTCCCTATATAGTGCTCTAGTATTATTCTTCATTTCAGTGGAGTGTGTATAAATGAACAACAAATGGAGTGTAAAGTCAGTGTGCAAAAATGACTCACAAGATGGCTCTGATCTTTGCCTCTGCTGTGTGGCTAAAAAAGACTAGAAGAGCTTCCTTCTCTTGCTGCTTCTGTAAAGACACACAGAACTAAGTCTGCATCCACAAGCAGAGGTTACTCATGCGTTACCCGTGATGCTACATAAATATGCATGATGTGTGACAGCAATGCTAAAAATACTACAGGATAAACTAGCAAAATAACGAATAGATAATGAATAATGATAAAATAATTAGTTCATGTTTTAGTTCACCGGAATCACAATGCTTAACAACCTATTAATGTCCGTTCCTTTTGCAACTGAGGTTGTAACAATTATAGGAAATTATAATCTTTTAAGGCGTAAAAAGCTGGTTAAAATAAAAGTGTATTTTATAATATAATATTATTTACCTCCTACTTTTTAATTTGATTTCTTTTCACGAGTATTGGTTTAGGGGCAGCATGGTGGCTCGGTGGGTAGCACCGCTGCCTCACAGCAAGAAGGCCCCGGGTGTGTGGAGTCTGCATGTCCTGTGTGTCTGCGTGGGTTTACTCCAGGTACTCCGGTTTCCTCCCACAATCCAAAGGAGTGCGTGTTAGGTTAATTGGTATCTCTAAAGTGGCCTTTAGTGCGTGACTGTGTGCATGACTGTGTGTGTGTGCCCAAGATGGATTGATGTCCAATCTAAGGTTGTTCCTGCCCTTGCTCCCAGAGTTGCTGGGTGGGCACCGGCTTGCCCGTAACCCCGTGTGGATTAAGTGAAAGATAAAGAATGAAGGATTGTTGATTTACACATGAATTACGTGCCTAAGTAGGAACTACTTACAGGATACAGTGTAGGTTTTGTACTCGGCCTGAGCCATACAAGCACCTTGTTGGCCTAAAATTCACAAGCGCCAGTCTTCTGACCACTGCGACTTCCTACAAGCAGTGCCTTGCTAGATTTACCTACTTAAAAGTTAAGAGTTTTACAAGGTGAACCTGCATTGCCTGTTCTGTAAATTAGGACTCATTCCCTCTTGGTTGCGTGCAGCCAGAGGGGTATGTTTATATTCCACTGTGGACGTTTATATTACAATCACACGGTGAGTGTGATTGTTAATGTTTCTGTCTTGTTAATGTCATCTCTGTGTTTTCAGCAGTATCAGAATGACGCTTTTACGTATCGTTTGCACGCAGTTTGCTTGCGAAAATACTCCTTATGTTTACATGTACGTACATGTGTGTTGCATGCAACGCATGTTAATTATCTGCACATATCTGGGCAATATTTAAGCGTCACTGGTCAATGTCTTCTTGGCAGCCTTTGGTGTTAAGCTTTAATATGTGATCGTAATTGCCGCCCGTCTTTTTGCAGTCCCGCAGCATGAACGAGGCACTCACACTGTGGCATCCCTTGGCCAGCTCTTTGGCTGCAGCAGACAGGGCTGCTTTGGTCCGGGAGTTGATGCCATCTGTAGTCACAGTGACGACTTTACGTTGTTTTGCAGGAAGCTGTGAGAGAACGTCGGATTTCAGCCTCCTTAACATGAGACTCTCTTCTAACAAGAGCTTTAATTCAGCCAGGTTAGACGAGCTCGAGTAGTCCCAACCCCAGGGGAGCTACAGTCGGCAAGGGAGATGGAGGGAGAAGGTGAAAGAGCAAGAGCTAGAGCCACAGCATTTAAAATTTAACACACTTCCAAAAGAGTGAAATGTTTCATATCCCCTGTGAGATTACAGCACCTGCTTAGCATCGCAATATCGCACTCCGAAGTCATGAAAGCGAGGGAAAAGTGTCGGCCTGACAGCCAGAATCTGAGTGTAGAGTTCAGCTGGACGCGACATGGCAGGGGTTCCTGACAGCAGGATCACTCTCTTAGCTGCCTGTGGGATTCGCACGGCAAAAAGAACATAGAGGATAGATAGTACCACAAAATACTTTTTAGAATTTGGAATATTAGGTCCTTTTTCCAAGCAGTTCTAAGGTTGTGCACCTTTAGCAGAGGAAGAGCGGCTTTGCAACGAGCCGTTTTACTGTTCTTCAGGAAGTGGGACTCGTCCTGCACAAAATGCACACACAGACACGCATGAGGACAGACACGGACAGATACAGGCACAGGTACACACAGACATGGACACAAGCACAGGCGCACACACACCAACATCACACAGCCAGACAAAAGCATGGGAACAGGCACAGGAACACACAAACACAGGTCAAAGCAAAAGGTCAATGTATATTAAAAATGTTTTGCTTTCATTAATTCATTTCATTTCTTCTTGATCTGAATAACATTTTAATAAAAACAATTTTTGTAGTAAGTTATTTGTGTTCTTTTCTATTTCTGTACCAGAAAATGGTCCATTAGGTCTCCGGCCATTGACCAAGAGAGCTGGTCACACAACAAACGTGCTCCGGTAAATGTATCTTGTATCCAGGCTAGAGGGGGCTGAACAGGGGAACTAGAGCATCCACTTAATTATACAGGTTTTCCCAATTAACCAATCATTTTGCTTTAATACTATCAATTGAACACACAACTGTAAAGTTTAATTCATTTCCAGTAACTCCATCTTGCTGAGTACTTTTGTCAATTAGGGTACGTCATGATCACTGACCTTGTTTACCTTACCTTGTTTACCATAGAAATCTGAAACACACTAGTACAACATACCATAATAAGCACTCCGAAAGGATTGGCTACATCCTGCTTGCCCATTCTGCTGAGCAAGTCATAACTGATGATGTTGACAAGACCGGACCGAAGGTTGTCTTTTCCTGTCACTACGACGTTAATGCCGTCTGCTGGGACTGACGGTAACCAGCGGCGGAGAGCCTGACACAGAAACAAATCACCAAGAGTAATACCCCCCCATTTCATGTTTCAGATTCTAATGTAACATTTTTACAGTTTATTAAGCCATGTGCTGAAACTCACCTCAGCCCACGTGAAGCGTACAGAGGATGGAGTAACTATCAGAAGCGGCCATTCTTTACTGTAGTAAGCGGCGATACAGATGGCCTGTATAGTCTTCCCTAAACCCATATCATCAGCCAGGAGCAAACGGCCTTCTCTGGACACTGCAAAGCTGTTTAAGAACGAGACTTATTGACTGATAAGACTGATTACTCTGTATGATCAAGAAGCAAAATGCACTCAATAATAGTAAACACAGTAAACAGTATCCCAATGAGCTCAAGAGCACGATGTACTGCATATGATTCGTACACATTGAAGCATTCCAATGTGTTTCACTGATTAAACATTAAAATGAAAAAACTATGACAGTTTCTCAGATATTAATTATTGTTTTAATACAAGACAAGTTTTTAAGCTAAGCAGCTCACTCGGTTCCATAACCCATCACCTGATTTGGATCAGGACGGTTTTATATTAGAACTGGGCTTGTGTGGAGATTCTTCCACTGAAACATCATGATCGTCTTTCTTTCTGCCGTTCCCTTCCACAATTTGAGCTTCAGCTGACTGAAAACTCGCACGGCTAGGGGTGTAAGAATATACTCCGCTCACGGTTCGATTCGGTTCATGATACGAGCTCACAATTTAGATTTTCTTGTATAATGTTTCAAACGCCCAAAGTCCTCTAAAAATTAAATGAAACTACTAGAAACAACGCTGTAAAATTGTAAATGCTCAGCTTCAACTTTTCTTGTATAATAGTAAATTTATTTGCATTATATCTCGTATAATTAGTATAGTATCATTAATCCTCTGCAATCAAAAGAAATTAGAGGGGTCCTGTGTCTGTGAGTTTGTGACATATCTGAGAGTATGACTGAGCAACGTGGTGTTCAGAATTACATGGCAAAATAACGCACACCGTCGGATTTTTGCATTTTCTAACACCCTACACACTACAGAATACAACTGAGTTAAACTACTAACATTATTATTGGTTGAGTGCCATTTTGCACATTATTTGGTGTAGTGCATCCTTCTAGTTGATGAATAATGAGATGATTTAATGAAATTAAATGTACTACAGCTCTGGGCCGTACTGTTCAAAATTACAGATCTGGCAACATGTAAATAACCTCTGCAACAGGTGCTCACTCCCACTTAAAGGCTTGTCCTACAGGTTGAAAAACCTTGCACTGCAGCAGCTATAGAAAATTTTTAAAAATCACATTTTTATTCTTAAATGGTAAGCAAGAACTAAATTGTCTCCCCCATTACCTAACTAGGTGTAACGTAACAATGCTACCAATCTGAGACAGACATATGAACATACTTGGTAACAAACCCACTAGTTCATCCATAATTAAATAGCATTTTACTCATTACTGCTGGAAAAAAAATCCTCCTCCACCTTTCAGGCAAAGCAACACAACTCGAAACCCAAGAAACCTTTAACTCGTGTAGACAATAAAATACATGCATACGTTAAAACTTTGAACAGCTGTGCTCGCAAGATCTGTGGGGCACATACTTGACTCCATAGTGCTGGAAGGGCATGAGACTGCCTGTCAGAGTGGAGTCAATGCCAGAGAGATCAGCTTCAGGAACTTCAGCAGGTTTGGATTGGCTCTTCTCAAACTGGGAGGAGAAAATCTGAAGAACAGCCCGAGGTAACGGCTCAATCTCCACAGCTGAAATGTCGTTCAGAGCTTCCACTGATTAGAGAGAGGAACAGCGGTTTCACTCACATAACACGTTCATGAGCGAGACATAAAACTGAATAAGCAATGAGATAAAGGGTCTGTGTAAAGTGTGAGGAGAAAAGTAGGACTCCATTCTCAGAGTAACTCAAATGTAGCGTGACAGAAACATTCAGCTTCCAGCTTCCAGGTGTACGTGATGAGCTACATAACCTCCGCAGGACATGCATTCATTATTAGACCATCAGTCAATGTATGCAACTGATTGGGTGCAAGATTGGGTCATATTGTTGTTTCTTTCCATTTGGAAAATAAACAAAATACAGTCGATTTCGGTTAATGGGAGCACATCGGGACAAGATCGTTTTGGTCCTAATAACCAGCTGGTCTGATTAAACGAACATGATCTATGTTACTAGACGGGACGTACTATATATACATATAATTTATGTAAAACATTAAATGTTTATTTAACCTTTATTGTGTGATTTACACGTATAGCGAACGTACAAACAATAACTACT
>JAUZST010079612.1:0-20735 GCA_034779995.1 Parotocinclus haroldoi | reverse complement strand
CTGACCCTTCCTGGTCATTATGGGAACCTGATCTTTCCTGGTCATTATGGGAACCTGATCTTTCCTGGTCATTATGGGAGCCTGACCCTTCCTGACCATTATGGGAACCTGATCTTTCCTGGTCATTATGGGAGCCTGACCCTTCCTGGTCATTATGGGAACCTGATCTTTCCTGGTCATTATGGGAACCTGATCTTTCCTGGTCATTATGGAAGCCTGACCCTTCCTGGTCATTATGGGAGCCTGACCCTTCCTGGTCATTATGGAAGCCTGACCCTTCCTGGTCATTATGGGAGTCTGATCCTTCCTGACCATTATAGGAGTTCCTCATAATTATGCTTCATCAATAAGCAACAGAAGCTACAGAGAGGAGACTTGATGAGTAAGATGATATTAAATGTGGGTTATCAGGTAAATCCTTAAAGCTCTGATATCAGTATTCAGTATAAAAAGGGAAAACGGGATCGGCCTGTTTGTGGTTCACAAAGTCGCTCTCATATCCAGTCAACATATAACAGCTAGGAGTTAAAACATACTGCTTTATGTTGTTATTCTAACACCCTACTGTTTCTCCCCACAGACTCTGAATGACTATGTTGCTGGTTATTATGATGCTGTGGTTCTCTTTGGTCATGTGATGAGGGAAAAGCTACTCGCACTTGATGGTCTGGTTGAAAGCAGTAGCAACTCTACCAGTGGGAACCCCTTCCGAAATCTTACCTTCGACGGTACGGTGCCCATGTCCGTTTTTGTGGAATGTGCAATGACAGAAGCTTCTCCGCAGTAAAAGCTACAGGAACGTCTGTCTGGAGTTTGCCAAAGAAGCACCTGAAGGACTTTCACACTGCGAGATATGAGATTATCTGGTCTGATTAACACAAGATTGATCTTTTTCCGCAATTCTAGGCGTCATGTCTGGAGGAAACCAGACACTGCTGGAAATCACACTGCTCGATTACTGGCATCTTATTAGCATAGTGGAGTTCCGATTAAAGGAGCGGTAGGCCGCATTAAAAATGTAAACAACCCCCCCCTCCATAAATATTCGATTTGGGTCACTTTTACCTGCAGTGCGAACGTAGCCCAAATGTGTGCTTCTGCTCTTTATTAAAACTGTTTGTAATAACCTTATCACCATTATTATTGTACCTATTTGGAAGCAGGAATGGGCGGGCGCTACGAGATGGATGCCAATGGAGATCGAGATGTAAACTTCTCGCTGGTCTACACGTCCAGCACCAATCAGGTGAGGCGGCATCCTGGGCAGGATCTCCTGTAATCACTCGTGACGTTCATGACAGTGCATATATATATATAATACATGATTTGCGTTATTTCCATTCCAGTATAAGACCTTGTTCGTCTTCAGCACGTACACCAACGAGACCAAGCTCAACCACAGTAATCCTGACCTGCCGTGGCCTGGTCTGCCGATGGACAAACCAGATAATGGTTAGAAATCATAAATAGTATGATTGTATCTGGGTTCAATTGTATTTAACTCAGAATCTGAATGAACCTTGTTTCAGTAAAATTGTGTATCCAGAGCGACTTACAAAGCCGATGCATTTAAGCAAAGTACAAACCAAGCATTTGAGGGTTAAGGGCCTTACCTAGGGGCCCAACAGTAGTGCCAGAGAGACTTGAACCTTGCACTTTATGATCACTAGTCCAGTACCTTAACATCTGAACCTTCACTACCCATGATGTCACGATGATGTGTTGTGGTGTTCTTCTGTCTGTTATCTGTGTATCTCTTTGCCTCTTTCACACATTTTTCACATGTATAGTCAAACTCCAGTTTCCTGTTATAAAGCATGAGGCATTTTGGTCCTTGCTCCCACTATCTAAATGATTCCACCATCTACAATGTACAGGACTGTGCAAAAGTCTTAAGCCACCGTTAGATTTGTTGTCTTAGCAATGGTATAAGGACCATATACAGGGTGAGTCAAAAACCACAGGACACCCTTTTATTTCAGAAACAAAACGGGCAATGACATATCCGAATACCCCAGCAAGTAATGGGTGATGGGGGACTATATTTTAGGCTATCACCATCTTGAAAGCCGCCATGTTGGATCAAGGGCCAGTTTTCCCAGTGGGACGGTGGCCTGAATATTCGTTATGCGAGCCATTTCCAGCATCGAGATGAGCTTACATTTAGATAACGAGGTTTGTTTGCATGCCGGTGTGTACGCCTGTGCATGCCTGCTCTAGCAGTTGGGTCGTTCAGTCCTATACTTCCTAACCGACCTCTGAATAAGGAAGTGTTTAGCTTACGGACTGATTGGAGGGTGCAGGCAGAGGCCAGATGGCATTCAGACGGCCATCTACGTCTTCTGCATTGCACTGTTATGGTAGTTAAGGTTAAGGTAGTACTGTATGTCAGTTACTGCCTCAGACAGTGTGTTAGCGGATTAAGCACCTTATAGGTCGTAGTGGGAGTTTGAATAATGGGTTGAGTATTGGTTAAGGTAATGAACTGTTGGAGAGAAACTCCGTTTAGAATCTTAACCCCAAATTGCTTGGACTGTACCTTGCAAGATTGTATTGGTTGTAAATGAGCTGGCATAAATCTAGACCCTACCGCATTATTTATCATTTCATTCTGCTTTGTGATCATCTCTTTTCTCTGTGTGTGTGTGTGTGTGTGTGTGTGTGTGTGTGTAATATATGCCCCGCAGGCCTGGAGACACATGATATCATAATGATTGTGCTCGGAATTAGCGTTATACTCGTTACTGCTATAGCGCTGATCTTTTACAGGTAATAAAATACATTATGCTATTTTGTAACATGTATTCTTCTATTTGTTGTGTGTGCTATCACATGATGTTGTTTTATATTCCGATTGTTTAATAGTCTTCATGATATCATATTCTCTTTAATCCACTGGTTCCCAAACTTTTTCTGCCGTGCCACACTTATGTAGATTTTAGAGAAGGACATTTTAGAACCCCACCCACTCAAACCTAGACATAAACATCTGTAATTCATCTTTCTCTACATACTTCGTTCTCTATACTCCGTTCTAATGGTCAAGAGCCCCATCGATCAGGAATCAGGTAATATTTGGGTGGAGGATCATTCTCAGCACTGCAGTGGTGGTGATGTGTCGGTGCCAGCTGAAAGGAACTGCTGGGACTTTGGTCATTGTGGTAGTGAGCTGGAGTATTAAACCACAAGCTGTTCCCCCTCTTTAGTTTTATATACACGTAAGAAAACAATAAGTGATTCACTCGGAACCAGACATGAGATTATGAGCTCAAATCACTCACTTTCTATAAATACCTAATCCAATTCACACCATCGGCACAGGGCTCAAGGCAGGAATAAATTCTAGGGATGGCACCAATTCACACACACACACACACACACACACACACACACACACACACACACACACTGGAACATTGTAGAGATATAAAGCATGTGGGAGGAAACCAAGAGAATCCAGAAAAAAACCCAAAAAGACATGTTACTTCCATACTTCCATGCAGCCAGGTGTAAATGTACAACTGTCTGGACGGCTTTGTATCACTTGTGTCCCTCTGTGTGTGTGTGTGTGTGTGTGTGTGCGTGTGTTGCGCCACAGACAGAACAGAAAGCAGCGCTACAAACAGAAGAAATGGTCTCATATAAACTCAGACCTCATCAGTCCCCTTGACAACAAAGAGTCAAACCTCATATCTTTGAAGGTAACACAAACACACACACACACACACACACACGCACACGCACACACATACACATAAAACTAGAATAAAAGCAGTAAAATGAGCTTATCGGTGCTTCATTTTAAATTCATTTTAAGGTTTATCGAGAACAGAAAATTGTAAAGTAAAGTTTCCTCATAAGGAATAATGTAAACTGAATGCATCTGTTCCAGATCCTCAGTAAATCCCCCTGTATAAGTTATTCTATGTATTAATGGAGTTGTATCATGCAGGAGCTCCTGATTTATGATGGGGAAATGTTTAGATAAATCATTCATAAGTTAAATAGATCATAAACTAATGAGTTCATATACTGTATCGTAGAGGAGTCTCTTACACATTAACACTTACGTAGAGTTACACAAAATCATTAACACAAAAGTGCTGAAAAATGTAATTTAATAAGTAATGAACTGAAAGTAAAAAGTGAAGTGTAAAACACTTACTCTATTACTGAACTCCGGGCACTAGCATAGCTACTAATGCTGAAAGCAGCCTGTGTCCTTGAGGATTCAGGCCCTATTTTTTAGGACCCATGAAGACTTATTTGCACTAAGAATACAGTTCTGTAGATGTTAAAGTCAAGAAAATATTATAAGCACAGCAGAGATCTGCAGAGAGAGAAAGCTATTGTGAATCTGAATCGTGAGTCATGAATCGAGTCACACGGCTCGGCTCGTACCGGCTTAAGCAAGTGCAGCGAGTACGGACCAAGCGACGAGAGCCGAGACCAATTGTTTTGAGAATTGAATCGACGAATTTGGAGGTGGTGGAGATCCGAGGTACCACTGTATAATAATTTAGATGCAGCCGTTCTTGCTATTTTCCCTGTTATTCTCAGTTGTGTTTACTCTACTCATGGTTCCGTCTCCATTTGATTAGATTGATGAAGATAAGAGGAGAGACAGCACATTTCAGAGCCGGAGAGGTCGCTACGACAAAAAGGTTCAACCTTCACCTCTCTCACTTTTTGTGTTCCTGTGTCTGTGCTTAGCGGCAGCTTTCATTATGGTGCCATGACCCAAACCGATAAAGGGCTTTGTATTAGGTGGCTTCCACATCACATAATAATCACGTCCCTCATTTGTCTTCCTGTTTATGTTCATCTTTTATTTAATCAGGATTGTCTTGAGATCGCAGACCTCTTTCACAAGGGAGATTTACGCAAAAACATAAAGTTGTAATGATGATGCATCCTGATTGCATTTTTTTAATACATCGTAAGCCATGATAACAGACGCACATGCCGTTCTCTGTGAGAACCCTCGTTTCTTTCAGTCGCAACAGACGATCTTTTTGAAGTTTTGTACAAGAAAAGAGTGCTCTTTTAAATTGTTGTCATTCAGAAATAAAAAAAAAAAGAAATGTTTTCACTCAGATTTCTATTGTATGGTGAAGCTGCAATAGAGCATTTTGTTTAGAATTGTAAACCTCTATTTCTAGTGATTTCTTTTCATTGCAGGGTTTTTTCTAGTTTAAAAAATGTTATGAGAAAAGGTTCATTGTTTTGTATCGTTCACACGTCAGAAATAAAAGAATGGAATGTCATTTATCAAATCTAAAATTGATTTAAAAAAGTATTTTACACCCCTACAAAAACATTTGGCTTAAAACTGTTTAACAGGACAAATCTTAAGGTTCTTTAAGAGAGACGATAAAAAAATAAAAGCAATACCTCCTGTTTGACCCAGGACTAGAGTGATCTTATTTCTGATCTTATAGGTGTACTTACATTTACCCCAGATTGCCACAGCCTTTGACTTTACATCAGTTTGAGTCCTGTCTACATTGGCATCTGTCTTTTAATCTCGATTTTGGATGTTATTAAGGCACGTTTACCAGGTATAAATGGAGTCACTCTGTCTGTTCTAATACTTTCACCTGGTCCTGCCACTATGGAACCCTTAATGTTGTGTTTTTACAGACTAGATGTCTAAGTTCAATTTAAAAACTGATTTTTTTTGTTGCTATTTCCCCCATCTGTCGATCTCTTACTATTTCTTAACAATTCTTCCTCTGCATTCATCATGTTGTCGTCATCTCTGTTTTAGCCTGTGATCCTCAAAGCGCTGAGACACTCTGATGGAAACTTCTCGGAGGAGCAGCGCATTGAACTGAACTCTGTAAATAAATGCGTTTTCCCTTTATCGATTTGCCATTTGGTGTGAAAAATGTGTGCGTTATCTACGTTTACATAGATTCGTTTCAAAAGCTGTGGTAGCCTAGTGGATAAGACTATGGACTGGACTGTGGTGAAGGTTCAGAAGGAACCAAAGGGTTCAGGGTTCAAACCCCGCATCTTCCAAGCTGCCACTGTTGGGTCCTTAACCCACGATTGCTGGATCAGTCGTTAGTCGTTCTAGATTTAAAAAAATACTGTAACTGTAAATATCGATGTAAAAGTAAGCGGCTCTGGGTGATTCTGTCTGATAAACACTGTACAGATATGTATCACAGATACGTCTGTGGTCTCATAAGGTCATTAGCCTTATTATTAAGGTAATTTAACTAGTTAATCCATAGATTACCTTGCCAGTAGCTGTTGTAGTACAGCAGACAAACGTTACAGTGCAGCCTGTGGTGCAGCGAGTTGGATTAAACACAGAGTTTTAGCAGACGTGGTGCTAGTGTGAGCAGACTGAATGCTGAGCAGCATTTGGCCGGTGTTCCTCTTTACAGGCAATAAAATGAGCACCAGGCGTGACCACATAGGTAACTGAGTGTGGTGGATCTGCGTTCCGCACTGCGTGTAGCGCACTTGGATCAATTAAAAGTTGTGGATTAGTATTTATTTGTTGCGATAAACTGACACACTACATGGGGAAGGTGGGCGTCGTCAGTGTTGTGTTTGCTTCACACTTTCTCAGTTCCTTGCTCTCTTTTGAAATACCTGCTCGGGTCTTAAGTACAGCAGGGAATACTTTGTAATGTCACATAAAAGACAGGTTCTCATTCCATAAACGTGTTTGTGGGACACTGAGAGAGAGATGGAGGGAGAGAGAGCATGTGGGGTAAGAAGGGGCTGAGTGAATCGATACGTTGCCACAGCTTTACAGTGAGATAAGATTTTACCCATCTTATCTAAAGAAAAAAAAATCACAGAAAATCAATATGTGGTGATCAACGTTGATATTAAACAAATCAGTGTGTAAAGGAAACACTGCAGTATTTTGGCTATGAGGTCAGTACCGGTACATTATTGTATTACAATAATAATACTTCATAATGCGCATTTTCACAGAATGTATTGAGGATGTTAAGCAACACAAACCTGTAACCTTTAAATATATAGTTTGTGTGTGTTTGTGTGTCTCAGCTGCTGCGGATTGATTACTATAACCTGACTAAGTTCTACGGCACGGTGAAGTACGAGTACGGCGTGTTCGGGGTGTTCGAGTACTGCGAGAGAGGTTCGCTCAGGGTAACGCGAGCACACACACTCATCTGTATCACTGCCAAAAAAAACATAAACAACGCTGCAGTGTATGCGCACATACAAACACACACACACACACACACACAAACACAAACACAAACACACACACATTGTTTTGTTGGCACATCAGTGCCAGGACTCAATGATACACATACCTAATTAATACCTCAGTTACACAAAAACATTTGTCTCTTTAAACACATTTTTAAAATTAAAATGTTTAGAAGCAGGACCTGGACTGAGGTCCTGAGATTTCCCCCAAATCAGAAAATGTCCTGGCATGTTATGTGGAGTTTCTAACACACACACACACACACATACAGACACACACACAGATGGCTTCAGGCCTCAGGAGAGAAATGTTAACGCTCGCGGTTTTCTGAGAAGTCCATATCAGTGCACAGAAAGAGTTTCGCATTACACATGCTTTTATAAATCCCCCATTCCTCACCCATTTGTTTCTGTTTTGATCTCAGTACGTGCTCAACGATAAGATTTCGTACCCAGAGGAGAGCTTTATGGACCTGGAGTTTAAAATCTCGGTCATGTACGACATAGCAAAGGTACGTCTGGTTTAGACAGATCTGAATTCAAATGTGGCTTTCCAAGTGTATTTTCCTTCACCTTTGTCACCATGACCAGACACCGTACACCAGTGACATGAGACCCCAAAGATTTTAAACTCAACTCACACTTGCATGCTTGAAACTTGAATCTCGACTCAAGATTCGACTCGGGCTTGGTTGCCAGAAACTTGAGACTGGATTGAGGCTCATACACCTGACTTGGACTCGTAAGGCAGACCCCTCAGACTTGATTCAGACTACAAACTCAGGCCTCGACCCAGGCACTCTAAAGACATGATACCGGAGTCTGACTCACACGATAGAGAATCAAATCTGGTCTTGACTTTGCATGGTAGAGACTTGAGAGCTGACTTTGATTCGCATTACGGGACTCATGCTCATCTAGGCCATAAACATAAATCTGACCTGTTTTCTCGTCTCTCCCTTTGGGATACCAGGGCATGTCCTACCTGCACTCGAGTAACATCGAGATGCACGGGAGGCTCAAGTCCACTAACTGCGTGGTAGACAATCGCATGGTGGTGAAAATCACCAATTTTGGCTGCAATACCATCCTGACACCAGTAAAAGGTTTGATATAGCCTAGCGTTTTTCCTTTCCATGTATTTACTGGGATTTTTCGAAACATAAAGATACGGCCAATACTAGAGTTCATACAGTAATGAACCTGAACGCTTGTTTCTCACTGTCTCTCGTTCTGTCTGTCAGACCTGTGGACTGCCCCTGAGCACATGCGCGTGCTTGGAATCTCTCAGAAGGGAGACGTCTACAGTTTTGCCGTCATCGCTCATGAGATCATACTGAGGAAGTGTCCTTTCTACACAGAGAGCTGCTCTGATGTGGCAGGTAGCGCCACACTTTGTAGGATCATTATCTTTGTTGAGCAGTTGCCGGACGAAGTGCGCTTTTAAAGAACTGCAGGATTTCACTAAGAATGAACAAACACTCCACTCGTGTTATAATTAGCTTGGTATAATAGTGGCGCGATTTGGCTTGGTTTGGTAGGGCAGTCTGGTTGAAGGACAAGCCTGTTGTCCGTTGAACAATTAGGACATAGCGGGCTTGGTCCTTTTCATAACCGAGATTGGTCATTGCTGTAATAGACTGCTGCCTGATGGTGAAAGGAAGGCCAAGTATCTAAGGGGTGAAAGATTTGGGCATTGTTGAGGCCATGTCATGAGACTGGGGAATCTGGTAGAACATGCAGCCTATCCTTTCTTTTCTTACGAGGACATCAGTAGCAACCAAACGTCTCTGCGTTCAGTCTGCTCACGCTGATCCCACGTGGGTTTAAAAATGTTTCTCTTCCATTTGCCAATGAAACAGAGTTTAGTTTTCCCCTATAAGACCTTACAGGTCTGGAGAATACAGAGCAGGAAATTCAAGACCATTCCTGTTTACAGAGCCTCTCTAGATCATCCTAGTTGTTGTTTCAAACTTGTTTAGGTTTTGATATTTTATTTAGTCACAGCTTATGATATACATTGATTGGTTGACCGTTCTTCTTCTTCGTCTCATTATTATTCTTCGTATTCATTCATCCCTTCTCTTCCGCTTAATTCACACGGGGTCGCGGGCGAGTCGGTGCAACTCTGGGCAGAAACAGCTTAGAAACAATAGGCAGAAACAACCCTAGATGGGGCGCCAATTCATCGTAGGGCACACACACATACATACACTCACAGTCACACACTAAGGGCCACACTTTAGAGACACCAATTAACCTAACATGCATGTCTTTGGTCTGTGGGAGGAAACCTGGAGTAAAGGACATGCAGACTCCACACAGTAAGGACCCAGGCCGCTCCACCCTGGGATTAAAGCAGGACCTTTTTACTGTTAAGAAGCGGTGCTACCCACCGAGCCACTGTGCTTCCCTATTATTTTTATTATCATTGTTGTTATTATTAATTCATTCATTAATTCACTGTGATCTTTAAAAAACATGCAGTGACTGGAAGCTGTACTGTAATAAACCAAAGGCATTCTGTAGGGCCAAATTTCACCCAGACGGACCATTATCAGACCACTGGACAGACCACTATAGGCCCGTAAGCCTATAATAGACTGCTCACACAAATTAGGGTTATATATCCCCAGTGAAATAGCAGTGTATTACCTCTTATCTTCTTCTGCGAATCTGGTTCATATCTCTCTCCATTATATTGGTTCATCTGTTTTCTTCTCACTTTGTAGAGAAACTGTATCGCATTCAGTGTCCATCTGGACCCAATGTCTTCAGACCTGATCTCAATTTTGAAACTGCTGGAGAAAGAGAGGTGGAGGTGAGAACACGTAATTCAGTTTTTTTTTCCACTCCTGTGTTCCACTACCTTAAGCTTAAATGTGATGTACTTGATCCTGTTAATCAACCTTTAATCAGATTAACCTTTAGGAAAGATACACACATGCCTCGTGTAATATAATAGTAACACACTCGTGCACACACACACACACACATGTCTCACCATCTTTGTGGGGACTACCCATTGACATAAAAATGTTAAAAAATGGAAGGTCTACTGTATATATCCTTGTGGGACAGTTGGTGGCCGCAGTGTAAAAAGAAACACGGGCACACACAACCCCAGCAATCTAAATCGAATATTTATACAATTTATGCGATCAAAGCTATTCAGAAAGTGAGGTTTAGCAAAACCATCCTCAAGTTAAAATGGGCAGATTTTCCTGTTGTTGTGAAGATATTTGGTCCTCAGATTTATAAAATGCTAAAAAAATAAAGGATATTTCATTATTTCATTTTGACGTATGTTTAGATGTCTATACACACACAAACACACACACTGTCTTTTATCTTTTTCTTGCTTATGCCCCTTTTGGCCTCTACATGAAGCTCATATGATTAAAAGTGATCATTTCCATTTGAGGCATTTAACAGCCGACCTTATCCAGAGAGCGACTTACAACTCATACAGTCTTTACAATTCAAGCAAATGTGGGTTTAGGACCTTACTTAAGGCTGTGGCAGCTTGCGGGATTTGAACCAACAGGTCCAGAGCCAATACCTTAACCGCTAGGCTAGCACAGTCCCCTATTAATTTCCCACAGTTGGATATCCAAACCATTTCGAGAAATGAGGTCTATTCGGATAACAGGGTTTGACGGCAGTTTCTGCACTTTTCACTGAGTTGATGAATTGAACCTCTCTCTGCGTCTGTGTGCACATGTACTAGCTGTATGTACTAATTAAGAGTTGCTGGGATGAAGACCCTGAGAAGAGGCCGGACTTTAAGAAGATAGAAAGCACCTTAGGGAAAATCTTCAGGTCTGTTTTTAGTCCTACTGTATTCTGATTCCTAACAGATCTAACAGGATTGATGCTACAGTGCTAAAGGAGTATGGGGAACTGATAACAGGATGTGTTTGTGGTCATTTCAAACAGCTCCCTGCATGACCAGGCTAACGCTAGTTACATGGACAATCTGATTCGGAGGCTGCAGATGTACTCACGCAACCTGGAGCTTCTGGTGGAGGAGAGAACGGCACTGTATAAGGCTGAGAGAGACCGAGCTGATCAGCTCAACTTCATGCTGCTGCCTGGGTCTGTTTACTGTCCTCCCCGTTTCCCCCTGGGTTTACTCTGGGTACTCGGGTTTCCTCCACTGTCCAAAGACACGACGTGTTAGATTGATTGATTAGACCATATTGGCATTGACTTGCATGTACAGTCAGGACAACTCTTGAGATAACCTTGTGTGTGTGTGTGTGTGTGTGTGTGTGTGTGCGTGTGTGTGTGTTCCTGAAATGGCCACTGATGCTAACAACGACGCTAAATAAAAAAATAAACAAACATACAGTTGTGAGCTTTAGCATATCTTAACCTTTTCACCCCGTTCCCCTTCTGGTAAAGTGTTTTCTTGGTTGCTACCCTTCCAAAAATGATCCCGATCATGCAGCCTCAGATTGTAGAAGGGTCAGCTTGGCCTCCCAGATAAGTTGCCAGATCCTGCCATTGCTCAAGCATAAGGGGAGTAAAATAACAGTACATACTCGCCACTGAAGCCTATAGAAGCTCAGTTTCTTTAAAAAAAAAAAACCTCATACAAATTTCCTGTATTTTCTTACCATATTAAAAAAAAAGAGACTGAGAAATAATTATATGTGGACATTAATCCATTGCTAACACAATATTATATGTTATCTAATAGTGGTTTTTCCCCAGTACCATCTACATATTCTATACATATATGAATACAGACTGTCTTTCAGAGGGGTTCATTCAGAGTCATGATTTCCTCAGTATCTAATACTTAAGAAGTAGGGATGCCCATAGTTATCCTTAAGCAAAATAACTCTTGTCCGTTTGTACATTTTGCACACAGGCCAGTGGTGCGCTCTTTAAAGGAGACGGGACGCGTGGAGCCGGAGCTGTTTGATGAGGTCACCATCTACTTCAGTGACATCGTGGGCTTCACCACCTTGTGCCACTACAGCACACCCATGGAGGTGGTGGACATGCTCAACGACATGTACAAAAACTTCGACAGCATCCTCGACAGCCATGACGTTTATAAGGTACTCTGGCAACTGCTGCTTTCATTATTCCACAGGAAGACCTGTCACGCCAATTAATTTATCCAGAACTGCATAAAGATAAACAGATAGCAGAGCGAGACCATGTGTAAAGATATAACGGGAAATAAACAACAAAATTTATAACGCATCTAAATGTAAGACCTAACGCATTTATATCGTTTTTCATTCTTGCCACCTATACGTCTCCAACTTTAGCCTTTTTTGTTTCTTTTCTTGTCCTTTTCTTGGCAGCTCAGTAAGAGTTCGGACCTGCCTCTCTTTGAAGCTGCAAAAATCACTAAACGAAACCTTTGACCACCCCCAATCAAATCTTCCTTTCATTATTTTCTAGGCGAGGGAGGGGAGGCTGGTTGGCAGGGTGCAGATGAACACGTACTCTGGATGAGATGCCAGTCCAAAGAATTAGCATGGCGGAGGTTGCTCCCCTCCCTCAAACACAGCGACTAATAATAATAATAATAATAATAATAATAATAATAATAATAATTTGAACTGAACTAAGTCTCTGCATTGGTGCGCTGCTGTGCAAACCAAAACCTTTTTACTTTTGTTTCATGTTAACTTTTACTTTTATTTAAATAGACAAATGTGTAATTTCAGGATTGTAGAAAATCTAAATGGTTTACAAATTCTAAAGTACCACTCTGTGTCATATCTATTATTAGCCTCAGATCATTCTATCTGTCTCTCTATCTGTGTCTCTCTCTCTTTTTATCTGTCCCTCTATCTGTCTCTCTGGCTCTCTTTTTATCTGTTTCTCTGTTTATCTGTCTCTGTGTGTCTCTCTCTATATATGTCTCTCTCTCTGTCTCTCCCTCTATCTGTTGCTCTTTCTATGTCTGTCTCTCTCTCTATGTCTCTCTTTTTATCTGTCTCTCTCTCTCTGTCTCTCCATCTCTCTGTGTCTCTCTGTTTCTCTCTCTATATGTTGCTCTTTCTATGTCTGTCTCTCTGTGTCTCTCTTTTTATCTGTCTCTCTCTCTGTCTCTCCATCTCTCTGTGTGTCTCTCTATCTGTTTCTCTCTCTATATGTCTCTCTCTCTCTATCTGTTTCTTTTTTTATCTGTCTCTCTGTGTGTCTCTCTCTTTCTCTCTCTGTCTCTCTCTCGGTCTCTCCCTCTATCTGTCGCTCTTTCTATCTGTCTCTCTGTCTCTGTCTCTCTTTTTATCTGTCTCTCTCTGTCTCTCTCTCTGTCTCTCCATCTCTCTATGTGTCTCTCTGTTTCTCTCTCTATATGTCGCTCTTTCTATGTCTCTCTGTCTCTCCATCTCTCTGTGTCTCTCTCTATCTGTTTCTCTCTCTATAGGTCTCTCTCTCTCTCTATCTGTCTCTCTTTTTATCTGTCTCTCTCTCTCTGTCTCTCCATCTCTCTGTGTCTCTCTCTCAATTCAGTTCAGTTCTTTATAACTTTATTGGCATGAATGTTGCAAGTACATTATTGCCAAAGTTCTTACAAACATAGAGACAATAAATATATATGTAAATACATAATGATACATACATACATGTATGTATCTTTAAATGAAAAAAGAGGAAAAAGAAAAAAATGTGTTCTAATTATAGGCAATATATAAAAAAAAGAAACAAAAATATAATAAGGAACAATACTATTCAAAGATTTAATAATAATCATAAAATATTTGTTAGTTTGTTGTTTGGTTAGTTTGCATCTCTCAGTTTGTTACACTCTGTGATAAACTGGGCTGCTAACACACATGATAACACACTCTCTCACTCTCTCTGTTAAGGTGGAGACTATAGGTGATGCGTACATGGTGGCGTCAGGGTTGCCCCGGCGGAATGGGAACAGGCATGCGTTGGACATTTGCCTCATGGCTCTGGATATTTTGGAGTTCATGGGAACCTTTCAGGTCCGCCACCTGCCCGGGATTCCACTGTGGATCCGCATAGGAGTCCACTCAGGTACACCCTCACACTAATGGACACAGTTTGTGGCTTTGCTATGATCTACTCGCTAAGAGAGAGCTAAGTGCTAACAATGCGCTATGTTATACCAGGTAGCTTATATGCTAAGGCCTAACAAGCGTGCTAACAGTAACACAGAACTAAGTACTAACAGAGAGATAACTGCTAACAAAGCAAAGAATTATGAGACGTTGCCTGGACCAATGTGGCGACTCCGTTGACGCACGATCCAACGTCCAATGCGGCGTCTGGACATATTATGCCTATGCAGGGTACCGTTATGAATCTGCTGTGCATTGTGGGGAATCTCTATGAATCTCTGTACACTATTTTATACTGTGCATTATGGGTAATCATGTAGTGCTGTTCTCATGAGTGTTCAAAACACAGAACCAGAACTCCAAATAGTGTACTAGGAAGGGAAAAGGCAGTGAATTTGGACACAGCTCAGGTTACTGCTGCTCTCTGTACTTGGATTAGAAAATGAGTTTGTTTGTTAGGACCCTGTGCTGCCGGCGTGGTGGGGAATAAGATGCCACGGTACTGTTTGTTCGGAGACACGGTAAACACAGCCTCACGAATGGAGTCAACGGGACTGCGTAAGGCGCGCACACACACACACACACACACACACACATTTTTGGCTTTATGGTTTTTTATGATTTTTTTGTATAAAATCGGACTCAAGTCAAAATTGCCAGGTATTCCTACCAATTTAGGGTCATTTGGTCCTTACAAGAATGGCAAGATGAGGTGTAAAAACACACACACACACACGGGGATGCACAACTTGTAATTTTTACTAGTCAAGTAGATACTAAAAACTAGTATACTAATCTTCTTGTTTGATTCCCATAGCCAAAGCAAAAAGAAATTCTGAGCATCTACTGACAATGATTACTGTAGATCAATAATGTTAAACCTACACGCAACCCTAACCTTTTTCAAAAGACAGTTTCCTGTTTTTGTCAAATAAAAAGTCCTCCCAAGTCAGAATTGCTGCATTTCCTTATCATTGTGACGACATTCAGGCCTTTAAAGTATAATAAGAAAAGGTACACACATGCTCATGATCAAATAAATGTATATGTTGGAAAACGACACTCCTAATTAAATTTCCATATCTGCTTAATTCAGGGCGCTGAAGTCCGTTGCAACACACGCACGCACACGCACACGCACACACACACACACACACACACACGCACTCTGGGACTCTTTAGAGACATCAACATGCCTTTGGAATATGGGAGGAACCCGGAGAGCCCGGATGAAGCTCATGCAGGCACAAAAAACATCAGATCAGGCAGGCGGCAGAAGGGCCCAGTCATGAACCATGGTCCGGGGTAGCTGCGAGGCAAGATCACCAACATCTGGGCCACTGTGCAGCTCCTAAAACTTAAGACTTTTGATTATTTGAGTGAGAGTGCTGTGTTTGGTGTAATGAATAGCTAGGGCACTAATGAGAAAGGGTGTGTATTCATGAGGATTCATACGGAACTATGGTGGCCTAGTGGGTAAGGTACTGGACTATAGACCAGAAGGTCCAGGGTTCAAATCCTATCTCTGCCACAGTTAAGGCCCTTAACCCACAATTGCTTGGATTGTAAGACTGTATTAAATGTCAGTCGCTCTGGAGAAGGGGGTCTGCTAAATACCTTAAATGTAAATGTAAAGTGAGGATGCCCTCCATCTAGCTCAGTCACATTCAGACATTATTGGCTGCGTCTCAGGCAACGAAGGCATGACGGTCAACAGTGATTTGGGAATGCCTGAGCTGGATAAAGACGGGGTTTAAGATGTAAAATAGTTGAATGAAAACTGCTTCTTACAATCGCTCACAATCTCTCTGCTCAGCACTGAGGATCCATGTTAGCCAGTCCACCATCAACATCCTCCAGAGGACAGACTGCCAGTTTGAGTACAAGATGAGAGGAGAGACCTTCCTCAAGGTGATGCAGGAGGCTTGGACAGCACTGTGCAGTACCATAACGTAAGAGGGCAACGTGTTCTTAACGGTTTGTGTGTTGATTTTAAGGGTAAAGGGAAGGAGGTGACGTACTGGCTGAAGGGTGTAACAGGACAGCGGTATAACCTGCCCACACCACCAACAGCGTAAGAGCAGCACTCTTCCTTATACACTCACTTACACTGTGTGTGAGGTTTGTTTTTTTTTCCACTCATTACTATTCAGTTCAGTCAATATTTAAATAACCAGTTGGTTCAGCGTTCAAATTGCATCTTCACCAAGCTTCCGCTTTTGGCTCCTCGAGTAAGACCCTTAACTCGGAATTGCTTGGGTTACACGACTTGTAAAAGCATCGGCTGTAAATTGCTCTGCAGAAGGATACACGTTGCGTGAAACCACCAGCTGGTTCCCTTCTAAAACAGAACCACAGTGTAAATGTTTTCAATGTTAAGACTAGTCCTCAAAATACTGATTCCATTTAAATTCACTACCCTTTATTCAAAAAAGTTGTTTGTTAACAAACATCCATTCCTGCCTTTCAGGTCTGCAACACATTCCAAAAAAATGTAGGGCTAGTCATTATGTAAAAATACTAAATAACCTGATGTCAAGTAACAGGTAATTATGATTTGGTACAAGCAGAATCCAGGTAAGGCTTTGATTCTTTGAGGAGCAAAGACGGACAGAGGATCTTCGGTGTCAAATTCTGTCAAAGGAATATTCTGAAAGATATACATTCTTAAAAAATCATAATGTCATTAAACGAATATGAATATGGGGGAATTTCAGGGTACAACCCTAAACTGTAGAGGGGTGATCTCTCTCCGGTGCCTCAGACTGCACTGCTTCAAGAACCGTCGTTGATTAATAGCTGATAGAAGCACATGGACCAGGGATGACTATATCAAACTTTATCAAGCTCCACAATACAGAGTTACATTCACAAATACCACTTAAAACTTTACTGTACAAAGAAACCTCATGTTAACCACGTCCCGTAGCGGTGTCGACTTATCAGGGCTCAGAGGCATCTAAGGATTTATCTATCTATCTATCTATCCATCACCACGGAAACGTATTCCAGACCTTTTATGGATGAAATGGATGCCGTGTGCTCCGGACCAAAGATGAAAAGGCAGACTGTTATCAGCAGCAATCATGGTATGGGATTGGCTCAATGCCCTTTGAACAGCTCAGTAATACTTCTGTGACGGAAACATTCACGCAGTAAAGTTCCTCTTTATTCAGCTTCATTTTTAGACAAACAGGAGATTCTCTGCCCACCCTTGCTCCCCCAAGACTTTCACGGATGCTAATTTTTTTTGACTTTTTGAAATCACATCATTTGGTTTTCTCTCATAACTAGCCCTAAATTGCCCCCATTCCATCTTCTTTGGAGTGCGTTGCAGGCATGAAACTGCCTGAACTGCCTACAGGCAGAAAATGGTTGTTTTTTAACAAATAAAAAGAGGTTGACCAGACAGAAAATGACAGTTCTTGGGTTCATGCTGTCTGCAATGAAAGAAACGTCCGAGGAAATGTAAGAAACATTGCACTTATATCACACCCACATAACTCATGTATCCTATTCCCCAGAGAGAACTTCCAGAGGCTCCAGCAGGACTTGGCTGACCTTATTGTCTCCACGCTCTCTGAACGAGGAAACGAGTTACGGAAAACCCTCTCCACGCGCCAGCACCGGAGCCAGAGAAGTGGCAGCGACGGGCTACCAGAGTACCTGCACCTAACCGATCCCAGTACCTATCTGTAGCTCTATCACATTCACATAGGAAATCTCACCTGTACTTTTAACTATAGGCATCGCTACTGTTAGTTCACTTACCTTAGCATCAATGTCGCAGTTCAGAGAACACACCCCATATGAGGACACGTCTGGAGAAGATGTTTCTAGAAGTTGGCTTAGGTTAAAGTGAGCGCAGTCTGTGCCCACATGCTTTCCCTGATAGATCCGTTGTGCGGTCTCAAAGCCTTTAACTTTTGCTTTGTGATTCCTAACTTTGTGCTTTTATATGAGCAGAACTCGCTTCGTGACACAGAGAACTTGAGGCCTGGACTTATTGACTTGTAACTTGGTTTGGACTTTCTTGATCTGTGACTTTCTTTATTTTTTAATAATGTACCCAAACTACACTAATACCACTTACTAAACTTCGGTAATAAGGCCCTGTTATATAAAAAATATTAGTTCTCCCTAAACTATTATGAATATACATCGCCTATCAGATGTACTTGGACTGTGGCACTCGGGGAAACGTTTATTAAATAACATTTCGCGTTTTGTAGTTGGATTAATTACGCTTCCAGCACCGTTACAGGACAACGGGACCGCTGAGTAGTACCATATATAGTCACGTGTGCTGTCCTAATGGATTTGGGGAACAGCTGCAAGCACAGCATTGTAAGATGGTGAGAAATGTTCTCTCGTGTGGTTCCTCCTTGGTTCAGGGATGGGTGTTGGGACCAACAAAGTTTAAAATTAGTTGAGAGTGAAGGAGTCGTTTAGAGGAGTGTTGAAATGTTTCTCTCCCCAACACCTAGTGGCTACATCAACTGGATGGATTAGGAAAACAGAAAGAAGAAGGACGAGGGATTCTGTCCACCTGATCATATTTCAATTACTGACTTATTATCATTCCTCTTCCTTAAATTCAATTCAGGACTCTATTTGTGTATTTAGGGACTTTATCCTGACTGAGATTCAGCAGGTAACTGTTAATAAAGCACTTCATGACAACATTCTAGCTATGGCTAGTGCTCATTAGCCAGTCGGGGATTGCAGCAGTAGAGAGATGATCCCCATCCTACCTGCCCTCTCTCAGACATGGCCACTTATATCTGTGTAGCAACTGGCCAAATTAGAAATATCTGACCCCCAGCGCCACACAAAATATTTAGCCTAACAGCAGACTGGGACCAAAGAAGTCACCTGCGATGCTGTCGGGTGAGGAGTCACTCACTGGCCTATGGCCTCCCAACACCAGGGGGTCATGCAGGGTGGGACAAAAATGCAACATGCAGTCAGAGTCTTTCTTTGCATTCATATTACACTAGGGTTTTTTATTTTCTTTAAAAAAATGTTCACCATACATATTTAGAATATATCACTTTTGCCAAAATCGTAGCTTCAGGCAGTTTGAACAGGTCCAGTGATCACTGCAAACACACACACACACACACGCACATATTTGATCTTTGCTTGATTGTTTCCATTGACTTGTGAGTTATTGTGGTTAAATAACGCCACACTTTAACTCTCACACCAACTAAGTGCTGTTTTCTGTTCATCAGCTGCACGCTGCCATGTTCTCTACTCCATCATGTCACAGGATAGATATCAAACACTAGCCTGAACTGGTTATTAACTTTAGAAGATCAAAGTAAAGAGACTTTCCTCAAGATTTGAAAAGGAGGACTCATTTCAGGCAAAGTACTGGCCGCTAACTGGCCCGAGTTACTATGAGTTTATTATTGATCATCTATAAAGCTTTTAGCACTCAACTTCAAGCTACATGTTGTAGATCAGTTCATAGTAAGTGACATTCTGCAAAAGATTTAAAAAGAAAAACAAGACAAATAATAAAGAGAAAAAAAGTACAAAGAAGAGAGTTCCCTCACTTTTTGCTGATTTCCTTTTTTTACTCCTGTTTCATGTCTTCAGCCTGTATTTATATTTTCTTCTTATTCTTCATGCGTTTCTTTTTTTTCTCAGATCTCAGGTCTATATTTCAACTGATATTCTAAAATAACATTTTGATTCTTTCGTTTCTTCTTCCTCTTCTAAACATTAGCCCTGCTCAACTATTTTTTTTGCTTTCTTTTTCACATAATTTCTTATTTTCAGAAAAATCATTTCACATTTTTGTTTTTTTCTGGTCTGTCTTTTCTATCCATCTGCTTTTCTGATTCTTTTAGGTTTCTCCATCTTTCTTTCGGTGATTTCTCTACCGTTTCTTCTTACCTTTTGTTTTCTTTGTTTTATTTTTTTTTCTTTTTCTTTCCCTTTATTGTTACTATTCCTCCCTTCTCTTCTCTTTGTTTTTTTGTTTCTCTGTTCTTTTGTCACCCCCTCTTTCTTTCTTGCAGCTTGAAGTTCGTTTGTAAATTTTTTTTTCTTTCATTTTTGTGTCCTTTTTTCACTCGAATTTATTGTAATCTAATTTTTATTTTGGATTTTGATATTATTTGATCAATTTATTTCCTAATCTGCAATTTTCTGTTTTTGTTCTTTCTGTTTTCTGTGCTTTATTTGTTTTTGTCTGTCTTGTCTTTTCTATCTTTAAAAAAATAAAAAATAAAAAAAATTTAACCACACTGGATAACCTATACGACATCATCAGGGGCTCGGTGTGTTTGATTGATTTGAGTTTTGTAAATCTGGTTATGTTCTCCTGCACGATTACTGTAGCCTCCCTTCCTCCTCCCTCCCTACTGTAGCCTCCCTTCCTCCTCCCTCCCTACTGTAGCCTCCCTTCCTCATCCCTCCCTACTGTAGCCTCCCTCCTCCCTAAACCCTCCCTAC
>JAUZST010079601.1:0-20735 GCA_034779995.1 Parotocinclus haroldoi | reverse complement strand
ATATATATATATATATATATATATGTAAGTTTGTCCCAACTTTGTTGCTACAATCATTCAGTATTTTTACAGAGCTTCCTTGTTAGATTTTGTAACATGTGGGGAATAGGTATTGATGTTGAATGAATGCTGGCAGGAGGTATTAGAGTTCATTGCAAAGAATTCAGAACTCTGTTACTTTGCAAACTGTGTCATCAAATATGAAGAAAGAATACGAATGTGGATGGCTGACATGTTGGGTAGATACTCATATGCTTTATACAGTTTTATGAAGCTGGTAGCATGGCAAATAGTTCAATGGTTAAAATGCCAAAGATAATTAAGTAGTAGGACTGTCTTTATAGATTTGGCCTTATTGTGTACAGGATACATGATTGGCACATAATAGAAACAAGGAGTGGACTAAAAACATTTGCAGCACAGTCACAAGAGTTAAATGCATTTGTTTCTCAAAGTTTCAGCATGTTTAGTCAGTTCCTGTTCTGTTCTGAAATGAATGCTTGTATCCGAAACTATTTTTAGACTATTTTTAAATTCTCAAATGTATTTGTGTGTGTGTGTGTGAGAGAGTGAGAGAGAGAGAGACAGAGAGAGAGACAGAAAGAGAGAGAAAGAGAGAGAAAGAGATACGAATGAATAGTACAAAATATAAGAAGTAAAAATGTGAAGAAAGAAAACAACTTTAAAATGTCTCCACATGTCAATTGGAATGGAAAGATAATTACACTGACTGAAGACATAATTAAAAAATAATATTGCACTTCAATACATGGCCAAGGCAAGAACTTCTAACTTCTCTCTGATAAGGAGAATACAAAACATCAAGTCACGCAGGGTAAATGCACCTGCTAAATGCTGTACATGTAAATGAGCATCATTTACATTCAAGCAAACATTGAACTTACATACACACCTACTTTCAGTATTACTTATTCAGTGCAAGTACCAAAGGACAAGCGATGATGAAAGATTGAGAGATGGGATACCTATTTCATTTAAGTAAATGCGGTAACCAAGACCATTAATGAATAAGAATGGAATTTCAAATATGCAAATATGTTCTGTACCTATGTGAACACAAATAACTCTTTTGTAATATTATATAAACAGTGTGTCGAAATAGTACTATAACATTGAAAGGCAGCCTTATGCAAATCGTTGGCTACCCAGGGACAGAATATATGTTTAGTTAATTTTTTAAATAATAATAATTTGCAGTGAATTTTAATTACATTATTATGTAATATAAATATTATGTATACTGTTTTTGTTTTGATTTCAAACATCTTTTGTTTGAAATCACAAATTGTCATTTTTGTGTGGTTGGTTGTGTGTTTGTTTACCTCATTCATGACTTTAATTTCTCTCCAACCCAACATTTGTAAATGCATGAAATGCACAAATGGATGTGTATTAACAAATGAAATGTAGTTGAAAAGACCAAACATAAAACATCTTTAATTTCATACTGTCTGTGAAATCTATTTTGAAAGTTAAATGAAAGCAACACATATTTAATGTGTATTTATTTTTTTACACTAATTTACGTAGTTTTATTTTTTAATATGGTTGTATAATATTAGTTAAAAATATTTAGTTTTTGTAGCTTTACAGCACTTTACCTTTCTTCCATCTCGTTAGGTACATATTGTATATGGCATTAAGAGATTTTGTCTCCCCTCACAAGTACCAGATTGCTAATACAGATAATGATGCTGGGTTACATCATGTGTTATGCCTTAATATCCAGGGTTTTCCAGCAAAAGATTGGCCAGATTCCTTTGGGAATCAATGAGGTAAGCAATGTTTTTGAAACAGTGACCGCATTAACTTGTCGTTTTTTTAACATCTGGAGTACTCATCCAATGTGTTACAGAGATGTAGTTACCTACATGAAATAAGAAAAAGTAGCAGATGAAAAAAAGTTTATTTAAACATATTTAACAAGTTAAGTTGCCGGTGACATTGCTGACAAGAACCAGTTTCATTGGGCAACAGCTGCTAACAAAACAACAAATATAATTGTGAAAATAACTGTTGGCTTGGTGAGTCGTGGCAAGTGGTGGGTAGTAACATGCTACACTCTAATAATTTGTGGGGTAATTTTACTTTGGTAAATCCATCAATGCAGCTGTTCACTTTTACTCCATCTTTATGTTACTCAGTTACCCATTATCTGTTGCTTATTTTCCTTTATTTTAGAATAATTATAATATGAGGTCAAGTCTGAAAATGTTTATGTTTAACAGTAAGTAGGCCTCAATTTACAGACTCAGATTTACTTGCATCCCGAGGGCATGCATATATAAAGATTAAAGACTACAATAAAATTATATATAATTTATAATACAGTGATAATTTGTTGTGATTTACTTTGATTTTCTTGTATGTGTTTTCATTATTTGTGCCAGTCTAACATTGAAAGTAGTGTTTATAGTAAAATCTTTACAATTTGAACACTAACCATACCTGCTACCTTCATGCTATCTAACCACATGCCACTAACTCTCATATGCTTTTATATATCCTACCATCTAGCCATTTTTTAACTTCTCAAGATTAATTCATTTTAAAATACTGAAGGATATTGAAGTTTGGAGTATCTCAATATTGGCCACTAACTCACTTTTAATACACATTTACACATTTAAATATACATTTAATAAAATAACCAGCTCCTAATATAACCATTAAATGGTAAGCAGTTTTGCTTAATACCAAAAATACCAAACAAATTTTACACAAAAATGAGTAAAGCAATGTTCCGTTAAATGACTGCATTATATTCTGTGGAACAGGTCATTGACTGAAATGATTGTTGACAGGACATTAGCATAGCCACATGATCCCTTTATGCTTCTTCTTTTTCTGTTGGTTGTTCGCATCAGGGGTCTCCACAGTAGATCATATGTCTCCATCTTGCCCCGTTGTGAACATTTTTCACACCAACCATCTAGATGTCCTCCTTCAAATAATCAATAAACCTCCTCCCTCCTATTTGACCTTACTCTTCTGGCCAGGAACCTCCATATTCAGTATTCTTCTTCCAGCTGTCCTATTCTTCTTCTTGCAGTCCTCATCCCTTCTCTGTACATGCCCAGACTATTTCAATTTCCCTACCTTTGTTGTCCCTCTAATAAACTAATTTATGATCCTGTCCATTCTAGTCACTCCTAGTGAGAATTGCAGACTTTTTATCTCTGCCACCTCCAGGTCTTTCTCCTGTCTTTTTTCCCCATCCCATTGCTATTAGAAAAGAGGAGAATTGAGAAAAAAAACAAAGAAGCTAATACAAAACTTTACATTACAAACATCACGAGCATCAACCTATCTGGCATATTGGCATTATCAGCTCTATCATTTTTCCTCTAATTACCCATTAATAAATTCTCAATAATAACTTATTATTATATTATAATAACTTATTGTTATTATTAACAAAGGCCTTTGATTTTCCTTCATGTTCATGCCTGATCTTTTCCATATGCAGTGTACTGAACAGTTCTTCATACCAAGGGTCAAATTTGGGTACAATTTCTTTAATCCAGACAAATTAAATGGACTTATTGGCTATAACCATGCTAAGCTGGATTAATTTTTTTTAGATGTTTGGTGACCAACCTAACATTGTAACCATTAGATCTAGAGTGAAGTGAATATTGTACGCCTTGGCATAGCAACCAAACAGCTGTGACCATAATTAATGTAATTTAGAACAAAACCTATATGCATGGGCTACAGAGCCCTCTTGACTCTTACACTTAACACATAAAGTAGTCACATGATATATTAAATGCAATCTTATTTGGGATACTGAGTGGCAATTTTGTTATATGTCCATGCCCAACCTCAAGGTTTATAGTAGTTTTTGAGTAGAATGTATAGCCTCTGTCTGAAAATGGTAAATAAACCTTTACACCAAGTCTGAAACAAAAACAGAAAATAAAAATTATCCAGAGGGCAGTGATAAAAAAATTAAATTAAAATAATAATAATAAATGAGAGAAGATCAAACTTGTTAAGAAACTGAAGCAAAACGTAATAGTGTTTTCTAACGT
Organism: Parotocinclus haroldoi; assembly: GCA_034779995.1. NCBI lineage: Eukaryota > Metazoa > Chordata > Actinopteri > Siluriformes > Loricariidae > Parotocinclus > Parotocinclus haroldoi. Next base: position 16,677 of record JAUZST010079601.1, on the reverse strand, counting down.
AACAACTCCTCTTGTTTTCCAAGCTAGAAAAGCTGTATCTGTAAATGCTGGAGGGAAAGTGTTATTGTAAGCGATAAGGGCCATAACAAGTTTTAGAGAGAGCAACTACCTTCCTGATCTGATACAGAATTTTCTATTATGGAATTCTCCTTCATGATAGGTCCCAAAGGTTTTCTACCTGCGAATAGCAAAATCTGAAAAGGAGCACCTGTTACATTGTGCTCTATATCTAACCATGCCAGGGTAGAAACGTGAGCTTTGTCAGAGTACATGTTGTTCCAGTAAGATGCTGTCATGATGAGATCGCTACTGCGATCTCGTCGGACAGCCGTCACCCATGGTACCTCCCCTTCTAGCTTTTTCTCCATGTTTCTCCTCTTCTTTCTGCTTTCCCTCCAAGCCTGCAGGTGGCACTCCTGCAACCCTTCTGCTTCCTCTATTTCACTTCCCGGCTCCTCTTCCTGGCCGGTTATTAGGTTTCTCTACCTTTCCTCCGCGTCCTGTTGCATTTCTGGGCTTTATTGTATCTTTCTCTCATGCTCCTGCTCTTGCCTTTCCTTGTTGTCCTGTTTTCCCTTCTTGTTATTTCCAGCATTAACCCTCATTTTTGTCACCCGCATTGCAACCACGTATCAGTGGTGTTTTATGTTCTCCTTTTCTTTATCCTTTTTTAAAACACATGAGTTTACGTCCGTCTTTGTGCTTTTTTGTCTGCTTGAATGTTACGTTACCCCAGGGTTTGTGACAGATACTATACTAAGCTATGAAATGGCATTTACTTCCCCAATAAAGGGCATAATAATACAGTCCAGTCACCTAAAAAGGATTTCGGTAGAAAAATTGGCAGATTCTAGCATTCCCCATTTTAATTGCATTGACCCTACCCTCAACAAGGATAGAGGAACACTTTCCAGGTCTCTATATCATTTTTAAGCTTATCAAACTTTTATGCAGTTCAAACCATAAAGTGTTTTTAAGTTTTGTGGTACTGTACTACCAATGCATTTTATTTTATTTTATTTTATTTGAAACTTTGAAAGGTAGTTTGGTAAGGAAATCTAAATCTATGTTGTTATACAACGGCATGTATTGGCTTTTTGTTTAATTCATTTTATATGTAGATAGATAACCAAAATTAGTGTTAAGTTTAAGGAAGGGTAGTAAGGACTTCCCTGGATCACTAATATAAAGAAGGACATCATCCACATATAAAGAAATCTGGTGTTCAATTTCATCCGTTTTCACTGGGGTTATAAGCAGATGGCTATTAATAGCTAATGCCAAAGGCTCCATCGCTCCATCGCAAAGGCAAAGATTAATGGGCTCAATGGGCATCCCTGACGAGTGCCCCGAAACAGGAGGAAAGGAAGTGAACTGTCACTATTGGTAAGTGTAGAGGCCTTGGGGCAGAGGTGCATAATCTCAACCCACAAGGTGACTTTATCATATTTCACATTTTATTTTTTTTTATTTTTTATATATTTTTTTTTACATTAAGTATTCAAGAGACATTGAACAAAGAGAATTGTCCACTAATAAAACCAGTTTGACCCTGATGTATAGTGGAGGAGATCCATCATTTAAGTCTTTCAGCTACAGTAAACATCTTTGTGAATATTCATTCCCAAGGAAGGAGATATACGAGGATGGATCCACCTCTTTATCCTTTTGAGAAATACAGAGTTGTTCAGCAAGAAAAACATCTCAATTTCTTGTTTTTAATAGAGTCCTGAAACATTCTCAATAGAAGTGAACTTATCTGTTCACCAAAGGCTTTGTAGAAGTCAATATCAAAACCGTCTGGTCCAGGTTCTTTGCAATTTGCAAATGTTTTAATAGTTGTAGACACCTTGTTTATTGTTATCTCTGCATCTAGTATTCTCTGACCATGGTGCTCTTGGAAGTATACAGCTCTTGATAATATTCCCTGGAATATTTGTCACCAACGATTTTGTAGTTAAAACTCTCAAACTGTTTTTAATTTTAAGAATTATTCTGTTTTTTTAAACCTCTAAGCTGATATGCTAGGAGACAACTCTACTTATCACCTAATTCAATGTGTTTTTGTTTCAACTTCAATAGCAAACTACTTATCATATTTTAATTACATTATATTACATTATACTTCAACCCCAGTTCCAATAAAGTTAGAATGTTGTGTTGCCCTAGGCTTGTTCAATTTGGGATTGGCCTTTTAAGATAATATAAGATTGTAAAACTGCTTTGAGACAAAGCTCCGTTGTAAAAAGTGCTATATAAATAAATTTGACTTGAATTGAACTGAATAAATAAAAACAGAATATGCTGATTTGCAAATCCTATCAACCCATATTCAATTCAAATATATTTATTGTTCAAACTGATAAATTTTATTGTTTTTTGCAAAAATGCACACATAAATATTGACACACTTTGAATTTGATGGCTGCAACACATTACAAAAAAAGTCAAGACAGGGGCAAATAGACTGGGTATTTCATCATCTACAGTCCATAATATCATCAAAAGATTCAAAGAATATTGAGAAATCTTTGCAAGCAATCGACAAGTCCGGAAACCAACATTTAATAACCGTGACCTTTGATCTCTCAGGCAGCACTACATTAAAAACCAACATCATTCTGTAATGGATATTACCACATGGGCTAAGGAACTATTGTCATTGAACACAGTTCATTGCTCCATCTACAAGTGCTAGCTAAAACTCTATCATGCAAAGCAAAAGCCAAATATCAACAACACCCAGAAATGCTGCCGGCTTCTCTGGGCCTCAGCTCATCTGAGATGGACTGACGCAAAGTGGAAAAGTGTACTGTGGTCACACATTTTGAATGTATTATACCAGTGTAGCTTCGTAATAAAAGAGTGCAGGTACTAGACTGGCCTGCTTGCAGTCAAGACCTGTCTCCAACTGAAAATTCCACCTAAAAAGCTTCAACAATTAATGCGGTCAAACACATATTGAGAGTTGTTAAAAGGAAAGGTGATGTAACACAGTGTTAAACATGCCCCTGTCTCAACTTTTTGGCACATGTTGCAAAATGATTCAAAATGATTGAATAATAGCAAAACACAATAAAGTTTGAACATTGAATAGCTTGCCTTTGTAGTGTATTCAGTTGAATATGGGTTGAAAAGGACTTGCAAATCATTGTATTATGTTTTATGTAGTGATACAGTGAAACTTCACTGGAATTGGGGTTATAGTATGAGCAGATCAGGAGACAGATTTTCTAAATTCCTGCTCAAGGGCTGAGAGCTGCACCTCTACCTCTGATAGTTTCTGCTTTTTCAATTCAGGCTGGTAAGCTATTAGGTGACCTCTCATAACTGCCTTGAAGTCCTTCCATAATGTTGAATCTGATATCCCCCGCCCCCCACCCCCATATCATTTAAGCCAAGGTATTCCGTAATACGAATCGAAAAATATTCCTGGAATCCTTCTTCACAGAATAGAGTATAACTGCCATAACAAGCATCCAAAACACTAATTAAGGCTCAAAAGCACCACTTTAAACCCATTTCAAAGGGACAATACTAATGCATACTCTGTTAAATGACAGCGGACCTTGTGTGTGTGATATGCGTGTTATATGCAATATATTTTTAAACATTGCGTGCAGTCTAGCATTGGTAGCAGGTCTGATCCGATGTGCCCAGCCAACTGTAACTCCCTACGGGAATTTCTCCTGCCCAAAGACTGCGGCCAGCATTTCAGATACAAAACAGATAGGGTTACCTTTCTCAGCTAAATTTTTGTGTTCTCTACCCTCCAAGTCAGTAATCTTCGACTTGAGAGTCTTATTCTCGTCCATTAGGCTCCATTGGATGCGCATGTCATGATCGGTGCAGGCTTCTTCCAGACGTGCAATGTGAAAGGTGTTGCTAATGCTGTCTGAACTCCAGATAATGACACCTCTAACATTAAACTAAGGATTCATAGAAAAGTTCAGTTTTCTACTCACCAAAAGGATGCTTTTGGAAGGACCTCTATCTCACCAGGCTGTCTTTGACCTGTTCCCTATTCTCACAATTTACTCTGTGAAAATCATAGTATATGCAGACTCCTGCCCAACCATGATCGTCAGCCTGACCATGACTATTGCAAACTCAGAACCAATCCTTGATGCAGTCCCACCTCCATTTTAAACCCATGTTATTCCTGCTGCATCAGACCACTGTCTCACTTTCCTCATACATATTTTGTACCACCTCACATACGTCTCTGCTACTCCAGACTTCCTCATACAATACCACAAACATACAATGCAACTCCTTCTGGCCTTCTCTCCATTAACACTCTCAAAGCAAACACTCTGCTGCTTGATGGCACCAAACCATATTGCTGCCACTAATTTCTCACTTCTTCTTTCAGCTTAGCTTCCACTACTATTTCCTATCACTTTCCAAGAATTTGTTAAACAGTGTAGTTAAGATGCCACTGCCATATCCTTTAAGCGTTTACATTTTCAATTTCCCCTGGAATAGAATATTCATCCACTGGAATATCATCTGGGCCCACTGCCTTTCCACTCTTGATTCTCTTTATTGCACCTCTCACTTCATCCTTGCTAATCTGAGGCTGTACCTGATTCCTAATTTCCAAATAATCCAACCTTCTCTCTCTCTCATTTTCCTCATTCGTCAGTTCCTCAAAATACTCTTTCTACCTTCTCAATATTCTCTCTTCACCTGTCAACACATTCCCGTTTACATAAGCTACGTAAGCTTCTTGCACCTCCCAAATGGAATTTTGGACCACTCTTCTTTTGCAAAATGCTCCAGGCTTCTCATCTTTGAAGAGTCAATAGAAATTTTAAGATTTCTCCACAGGTGTAAAATTGCTGGCCACTTCAGAACTCCAGTGCTTTGTTTTGGTTGGTATGATGACCTAGACCTAGGACACAAACCCAAACTTTCTTTTTCTTTTATTGGTCACTACATTGTGACCCAAAATCCTTTGGTAACTTTCAGATTTCATGATGCCTTGCGCACAGTCAAGGCACCCAGTTCCAGAGGCAGCAAAACTACCCCAAACATATTTGAACCTCAATCATATTTGACTGTAAGTATTGTTTTCTTTTCTTTGTAGGTCTCACTCCATTTTAGGTAAACAGTCAAATGCTTTACCATAAAGCTCTATCTTGATCTCGTCTGTCCACAAGACGTTTTGCCAGAAGGATTTTGGCTTACTCACGTACATTTTGGCAAACTGCAGTCTAGCTTTTTTAGGTCTCTGTGTCCTACTGGGTCTCCTGCCATAGCATTTCATTTCATTCAAATGCTGATGGATAGTTCGCACTGACACTGATACACCTTGAGTCTGCAGGACAGCTTGAATATTTTGGAACTTGATTGAGGCTGCTTATCCACCAACCGGTGGATACCTTTCATCAATTTTATAGTCCACGTCCAGGGACAGTAGCTACAGTGCCATGGGCTGTAAACTTCTTGATTATGTTGCACACTGTGGACAAAGGATCAAGTTCTCTGGAGATGGACTTCTAACATTCAGATTGTTGATATTTATCCACAATTTTGGTTCTAAAGTTCTCAAACTGTTCTCCATGCTTAGCGTGGGGGACACAGACACAAAACTTCTCTCCTTTTCATCTAATTTCAGGTGTGATTTTATATTGCCCAGACGTGTTACTTGCCATCAATGATCATCACATGCTTGAAACAAAAGTACTTACCCACAATTCTGAAAAGGTGGCAACAACTTTGTCCAGCCCATGTTTTTGAGTTTTGCATGAAACTATGTCACGTTTGGCTTTTTTCCTTGTTTGTTATATGTTGTTCCAATATACACAAAGAAAATAAAGATGTATAACAAAACATGTAAGTGCATACATGTTCTGGAATAAATACTTTATTTTCTGGAAAAATTCAAGGGTGCCAACAATTTTAAATATATGGGTAGTGGGGGGAAAAACAATAAACAACCATTGCTTTAATTAACTATTGTAGTAATGAATGCCAATGATGTAAGAACAATTTGAAAACAGCATTAAAAGGCTAAAGTCCTCCTTGGTCTGATGATTTGTGGTAAGCAAAGGTCCATCACCACTCTGCTCATCATTAACACTGAGAAATTTGAATTTATCCCCTTAATTAACATGGTTAATTAGAATGAATACAATAATTAATTATAAAACTTTATTGGAATTAATTATCATTTGAATTAATTAAGAGCTGGAGTAATTAATGTAAATGCAGAGGCATGTGTGGATGCATGCCCCATGTGTGTGGGTCTGGGATGAAGAAAAAGCTCGCTGTGTGACACTGGCTTAAACTGCCCTGATAAACGACACTGCCAGCAGAACAAGATGAGTGATGAGAGGGATGGAGCGAAATGGAATGAGATGGCAAAAAGAGATAAAATATAGAGAGCAGAAGAGAGAGAGAGGCAGAGAATGAGCAAGAGAGGGAGAGGGAGAGAGAGAGAGAGATAGAGAAAGAGAGAGGAGGAAAATACTTAATTCAATTAACTAGAGCAAACTGCACCTCCACTCTTAGCCTCAAAACACGTAGCCATGTAGTCTGTCCTAATGGCCACTTCAGATGACAAATGATGCAAAAAGAAAGAAAGGAAGAAAATAGAACAACAGACTGTCAGCTTCATCCACCATTTGGATGTTTTTTATAGACTTTATTACATACATTCACTAAATAGTTGCTGCGCCTCACGATCCAGGCCTTTGTCTTCATTCATCACTGTCACAATTTTGGAGAAAATGCTATATAATTTAGGTTTTTTTGTGGAAACTCTGTAACACATTTAGCAACTAAAAGGCAATTGCACACTGAACTTGCAAGTATTGATACATTGTTATTCAAATGTAGGTTTTGAAGCAAACAATAGTGGTAGTGTCTCTTCACATCATCTACCCCAAAACACACTGCAATTCTTCAAGGCCTTACAAACTTGCTTTTTGTTCTAATTTTAAAATTGTTTAGACAGCTGCTTTGTTCGTTTATTTGGACAACACACCCCAAGAGCAACCTCTGGAAATTATCCCACTTTTCCTTATGTCATCCCATCCCTTCACAACCACCTGATTAAGTATACTGTTTCAGTTAGAGTCTCCTGACTATAGTATTATAGTATACAGTGGATACAGAAAGTATTCAGACCCCTTTACATATTTCACGTGTTTCATTGCAGCCATTTTCTAAAATCAAAATAGTTTATTTTGTTTCTCATTAATGTACACTCAGCATCTCATCTTGACAGAAAAAACAAACATGTAGAATTTGTTGTAAATTTAGTAAAAAAATAAATAAATAAATAAAAACTAAAATATCACATGGTCATAAATATTAAGACCCTTTGCTGTGACACTCATATTTTACTCACAAGCTGTCCATTTCATCTTATCCATCTTGAGATGGTTCTACTCCTTTATTGGAGTCTAGCTGTGTTTAATTGAGCTGATTGGACTTGATTAGGAAAGGCACACATCTGTCTATATAAGACCTCACAGCTCACAGTGCATGTCAATGCAAACAAGAATCATGAGGTCAAAGGAATTGTTCAAGGAGCTTGTGGCAAGGCACAGAATTGGCCATGGTTACAAAAACATTTCTGCAGCACTCAAGAGAGCACAGTGGCCTTCAGAATTCTTAAATGGAAGAAGTTTGGGACCAACAGAACTCTTCTTAGACCTGACCATCCAGCCAAACTGAGCAATTGTGGGAGAATAAATACAACCAGTAATTATAAAACTTTATTGGAATTATTGGAATAAGAGCCTTGGTGAGAGAGGTAAAGAAGAACCCAAAGATCACTGAGGCTGAGCTCCAGAGATGTAGTAGGGAGATGGGAGAATTTTCCACAAAGTCAACTATCACAGCAGCCGTCTACCAGTCGGGGCCTTATGGCAGAGTGACCCGATGGAAGCCTTTCCAATGCAAGGCATATGAAAGTCCGCACAGAGAGCCCACTTCCAGACTATGAGAAATAAGATTCTCTGGTCTGATGAGACAGAGACTAAACTTTTTGGCGTTGATTCTAATACTATAATGGTGGTATATGTGGAGAAAACCAGGTGCTTCTCATCTTCACCTGCTTTATACGATCCCAACAGTGAAACATGGTGGTGGCAGCATCATGCTACTGGGGTGTTTTTCAGCTTTAGGGACAGGACGACTGTTTGCAATTGAAAGAAAGATGAATGCGGCCAAGTACTGGCATATTATGGAAGAAAACCTCAGATTGGGCCAAAGGTTCACCTTCTAACAAGACAATGACCATAAGCACACAGCTAAAATAACAAAGGAGTGGCTTCGGAACAACTCTGTGACCATCTTGACTGGCCCAGCCAGAGCCCTGACCTAAATCCAATTGAGCATCTCCAGAGAGACCTGAAAATGACTTTCACCATCCAACCAGTGAATCCCCAAATCAAGGTGTAAAAAACTTGTTGCACCATTCCCTAGAAGACTGACTCCTAGAAGATTCTACTAAATACTGAACAAAGGGTCTGAATACTTATGACCATGTGATATTTCAGTTTTTCTTTTTGAATAAATTTGCAAAAAAATTCTACGTCTGTTTTTTTTAGGTCAAGATGGGATGCTGAGTGTACAATAATAAGAAATAAAATGAACTTTCTTGATTTTGGCAAATGGCTGCAATGAAACAAAGTGATTAATTTAAATCTACTTTCCGTACCCATTGTATAAGTACTACCTACATCTCATTTGGACACCCAGATACTCATTAAGACCTGACTAAGCAACTACCAACTGACAGTTTCTATCCTCTCCAGAGCCATATACATATAATGGTATACTATGTTGAACTACACAAGAGCCCTTAAGAAATTTATCTAATCTGGCCTAGAGGAGGGCCTGGTTTCTCATAAGCCTGGGTACTCTCACTGTTTCTTCCTTATAAGATAAGAAGGCACTTTATTAATCCCTGAGGGGGAATTATGCACTACAGGGGGTGTTTCTTTGCCATATGATTGCTGTTGTGGGGTATGAGCTTTTTATAAAACTAATATCTAGTGACAATAAATCTGACTTTGTTCTCCCTTTTGAAAACATTAACTGGGTATGCCATGAATGACAATAGTCCTTTATCCTATTCAATACTTGTGGTCTAGAGTTCCACAACAGTTTGCACTGCCATCTCAGCCCCAGTCCGGCCTGTATGGAGACTACTTGTTCTCCCCATGTCTGTGTGAGATCCCTCTAGATGGTCAGGATTTACTAGATACTCAAGATACACTCAGGATACACAGCGAATGAGTGACTGTGCATTCATGTGCCCTGTGATTGACTAATGCCCTGACCTGGTTCCTGTCCTGTATCCCTGTATCTTGGTTCATGCCTTGTAGGTCTGGTACAAGTATACAGAAATGTTTTACAAAAAGTAAACATCAGACTAGTGTTCTGTGCTGCAGTCCTCAGTTAATTTCCCTAAATTTGGCTATTTATCTGCTAATTTATCTACGTTAGACATTAGACACTAGAACATATAGAATGATATTTTATGACAAATAACCTTATTTAATATTGCCTACTTCAACACACCTGATCTGATGAAGAGATTAATAACTACATGATTAGTTAAATATCAAGTGCCAGGAGATGAAAAACACTTGAGGGTAGCATGCTCTCTGATGAACAGGGGAACATGCTATGAACACCATTCTCGTGCATTTCCCTTTCTCATCTGCCCATGTTTTATTGTGCATTCTTGAGAGAGGTGCAAAAAGCACAGATGTTATAGATCTTACAACTGAGACACATGCAGTGTTTATTACTTCTAAAACTCAGTTACTGATTGTGTGTACTATACCATTAAATAAAAGCTGGAATCTTTTCAAAGATTGGACATAAGTCTTGGACTAGACTTGAGTCCCAAATTTGCTAAGTTGAGATGCAACAAAATCAAAAAGATTTGCAACATGGCTTTGGATTCAGAATCAGACTTGGACTTTAGGACAGAATGAGACACAAGAGCTTCCACAAACTTGTTTTCTAAATAATAATTTAATAATAACCATATAATATAACCAACTGTAGCAACCCCAGATCATAGCACTACCACCACAGACTTGTGCGGTAAATGGGTGCATTGCTTCAGCCGCCCTGATGCCCATCACACCCATCACTCTTGAACAGGGGATATCAGATCACATGACCTTCCATTTTTGCAGAGTCCAATCTTTATGCTTCTTCAGCAAATTGAACTAATTTTTGCAGGTTAGCCTCACTGACAAGTGGTATACTTAAGGCTACACAGCTGTTTAGTACCAATCCATTGAGTTCCCTTTGCATTGTGCAAGTGGAATGCTTTTATTTTCACTATTAAACATGTCACTGACTTCTAATGTTGTTTCTTGTTTTTTTATTTTTCATTTTGCGATTTGATGTTCCAAAAGGTTTAAGCCTACATTCACATTACCAGGCTGAAGCAACTCAATTGCCTTAATGTGGCACAGATCTGACTTTTTCAGGACTGTATGGACATGTTAAATCCGATCAGTTCAAATCTGATTTGAGTCACTTTCACATGTGGTCCTAGATCCAGTAATACCTGGTTACTGGGATACATTGTTTGACTGGCAGACAGTTGTTGTAGTTAATTGTGAGAATCCATGAGTCTTCCACTTCCATTAGTCTTTGCATTTGCTCTAGTTATATTCATACTAGTGAGAGTATATTAAGATTGAGTTTTTTTGTGAAGTAGAAGATAAACAGACTGTCAAGTTATTTGAAGCAGGCCTGCCATTCACTATATTAAACATGGCAGCAGGTGATTAATGCAGACAGCGTCTACATTATTTTGTGGTTTTCAGGTTTCACCAAAAAGGCAGCTGTTGTATATTAATCACTATGATTCAATGCATCAATGATTACAGCACTGTGGGCAGTGTGATCAACATATAAGGCACTGACAAATTGACATCTTAATAAACTGAGAACCTCATACTCTTTACCCCAGAGAAGAATCTGATTTTTGCATTGTAAGGTATGGGTATTTTAATACTCTAAGGGCACACATACTCATACACACACTCAAACATTAAGGGCACTTTTGAAACCAATTAACCTAACACACATGTCTTTGAATGGAGGAGTAAACTGGAGAACCCTGAGTAAACACTAATGGACATGGGAGGACATGCATATCCACCCTGAGGTTAGTATCAAACTGGAGATGCTGGAGCTGTGACCACCTCTATGCCATCCACTGACCTTGTTGAAAGTGAGATATCAAAACTGGCAGAACAACATAGGCAATTTGTATAAGAAATAATGAAGATTTGAGGGTGAATACAGGTGTGTGTCATTTAACATCCTCATTATGTTTTGTATAACAGGACGCTGACCAAACTGTAACATAATCTCAGACAGTAGTCATATATACGTTGCATAGAGTATATGTAAATTTTAAAATAATGCAAAGATGTTCATTTTATACCCACAATAATAGTCACAAGGGTTCTATTGTGATTGTTTTTTGTCATTCAGCCATTGATTAGATTAGACATATTTGAATATTATTATAAATCTTAAAACCTTAGTCATAAAGGCAAATTATTAATTGGATGGTAAACGGTGCATACCTGTATGCAGTATTCCAAATACATTATTTACTGTTGGTACAGTTTTCCAGGTCATACATTCTGATAGCATGCTATACAGTATACGCCATAGTGCTATAAATACATTACAATTGTTAAGCTATTAAGAAATACACAGATACATTGGTGCATACGTTTTCTGTACTTTCTGTACTACAAAAATCCTCAAAGTGGAAAAAGAAAAGCCAAGGAAATCAAAGAAAATATTAAATAGTTATGTGGAAAGCATGTAAACATTTGTTTTCAGTATTTGGTTTGGCCCCCACTTGCAGGTAGCTGTTAATCAGTACTTTACATCAGCTTGGAAGAATTTTAGCCTGTACTTCAGAACAACATCAACTCAGTTGGTGGAATTCTTCAAGTATTTTCACAAAATATATATATATATTGATGTAAAGGCAGGACTTTGACTTTGATTTTAAAATAATAACTGTATCCTTCTTTAATCTTTCTTAGGTAGGATGCATTGAGTGCTTAGGGTCATTGTATTGCTGCAGGATGCATGGACTCTTGAGACTCAGTTCATGCATAAATAACCTGACATTTTCCTTTAGAATATGCTGGTGTGATCCATAGTGCATTGTTCTGGCAATAATAACAAGCCACCCTGGTGCAGATGCATCAAAATAGGTTCAGACCACGAGGTTTTATTGTGAAATCTAGTTTAAATTTCTCCTGACATAATGATTGTCCTTGTGCAGATGGGCGACGTAAATTTTTGAGAGCAGTTAGAGTGATGTCGACTTCTCCTGGAAAGGCAACCGTTTTCTCCATTTGTTTCCAGTCTGTCTGACTGTGGATTGACAGAGCTCAAACTGTTTAGACATGGCTTTATAACTCTGTTTCTATCCCAGTTGCTGAACTGCGTTCTCTCGTTCTAGTTTTATGACATTAAAATCTGATTACGTTATATACACATTTACAAGCAACCTTTTAAAAATGGGTACATCATCATGGTCTATGTTTTAGGTATATGAACATAATCAGTAAAGAAATGACATCTCTGTCTACATATGACGTGTTTTAAAATGGTTAGAAAAGAGCACTAAAATAGCTATTTTACCAGTAAAAAGAATGTGTTCTTAGACGGTGCAGTATATGAACATAGTGGCAAATGTGTTGTCTGCCCTCATAAATCAAACAAAAATAATGGTGCATTTCTTAAATTCAGAGGTTTTATTAATATAAAGTGAAGGTCTGAAAGTGAAAGTGTTAATGTTTGCTCTTTAAAATGAGCCAGCATCTTTTCATTACCCTTTTTCACCACTCAGGATGTTTGAGTGTGACATTTAAAGGTCTCGTCCCCCAGTTTTGCTACCAGAACTAATCGTGTCATTTAGAGCACTAAGATGCATAATAAATTAAATAAACCACAAAACAACTCACACTAACTGGTAGGGAAAGAGCATGGTTTGTGTTATACACCACCTGCATAATTCCTGTACATACTATACTTATGGCTTCAGCTGAAAGCCACAGTGTGAATATGGTACTGCTCCCTGTATGCCAAGGGTAATGATGTGGTTCTGTGTATAGGTGACTACATTATTATACTTGCATGCTTTTTATTGAAAGGACACCTGCTCCAGCCCTCACACTTTCTCAGGCAAGAGAATTCCACACCACTTACTGTTACCTTAGATTATAATGTCCAGATTCTTTATTATGCGATTTTGTTTGTTTTAGCAATGGCATAATGGCCATATGTAACAAACTACCATTGATTGAAGGCAAAAGAATCGTCCACCCATTTTAACCTGTACCTATTCCAAGAAAAGGGTTTCTTTTCTTTTACCCTCTCATAAAGACCATTCCTGATCAAGCTTCTTTAGACTTCAGAAGGGTTAACCTGGCATCCTGATGAAGCTGCCAGATGCTGCAGTACCTTTGGTGTTTGCTTGTTTCAGTTTGTTTAATACTGCATAGAAAATCCCTGTATTTCCTGGTTATATTATAAGAAAGAAGGTAAAAAATATTTGGTCATTATTCCATTGCTAAAACAATGTGTGTCTAATATAATGGTGACATAATAACATTACACAGTACAGTATTGTTATATCATATGATATTTACGTTTTTATATCTAAATTATTTGATTATTTGGTTCTATACTCTACATTTTGACGTGGTTTTTCAAGCAATCAAAAACCTGGCAACCAGGGAGGTGTGAAGAAAACCTGCATAGTCTTCGTACAGATCTCTTTTCCCACATTTCATCTATAGTAGAAGCCTTGAATGTGCTGTACATCGACAGCTGTCCACCTTTTTTTTAAAAAAAATCAGTTGCCTTGATACCATTCAGTCTGGTTATAAGGAAAATCATTGTACATGAATACAATAACTGAAGCACTTCACAGAACCAAGGAAAAGATCATTTATTCAGTACTTATCCTTCTGCATCAGCCTGATGCATTCGACACCATGAATCATCAGATTCTCCACACTTACTACATTGCCTAGTACTCTTTTTACTTACAAGATTGATCCTAATACAATGCTTACAAAAATATGTGATATTTCATTATGGGAGATTTATGTTTTGCAAGCAGTATAGTTAGCATGGCAAGGTTATTAGCTCATACAAATACTACAGGAGTTCATCAGGAATCAGATCTAGGCACACTTCTGTTCTCCTTGTACACTAATTCAATGGGCAGAAGGATATGACCAGAGGCGCTGTTCAAGTCCTCGTTCATGCCATTTCCACTCTTAATTACTGTGATGACAAATCTGTTTTATTTTCAATTGTTTCACTACAGCACATTCTATATGAATGAAAGCCAAGTAATGGTTGACAAATCCTTTATTAAGATTACTCCACTGGCTTTACTGTTACAGCCTGGATCAGATTTAAAACACACATCCGGGCATTTCAGGGTTCAAAAGATTGCTTCATGTTGTTTGAATTATTTTGTTCATAAGTACACACCTTCATGCCAAGCCATGTCTTCAAATTCAGGGTACATCATTCCCTGAGATTGAGTCATGCCTGCAAGTCCAGATCTTGATGTTTCACTGTTCCTGCTCCTCAGAACAATAGTAGATGACTAAAGCCACATCTCTTCAAATAATACCTAGAATAATATATCTTTTATCTTCTGCACTTTTGTTGCACTTTGCGTGAATGTTGTCAACATATTCTTAAATATTCTTAAAGTCATCATTTGAGTCCTCAGCATCAAACGGAGATCTTGCTTATTGTTCTCCGAGTAGCATTAATATCTGATTTGACTTCTAATTAATACTTGTGAATCATTGTGTACTAGCATCATGGCACCTTCATTGTTCTCTGGATAAGACTGTCTGAAATGACTAAATGTAAATGTCTAGTGGGATATCCTTTGCATATGAGATGCTGATATAAGTCATAGTTTATGAATATGGTCCCTTGTGTTAAACTCATTGTCCAGTCACTTCACAGATGTTTGACAGCATCTGATTTACCGCTATTTTAACTCTGCATGAGATAGGGTTAGAAAAGATAAATAGCCATGCCAATGGTGTATTTGCACTCTGAGACTCAAATTCTAAATTAAACTTGATTAGCTGTCAATGAATGCTGACTTTATGATTGGTAATTGGTTTTGTAATATAAATTACATTTTAATTACATTAAAACACAATCAATAATTTATTTAAAGCATCTCATCATATATGTTGTATTACTTGTTTGTATTAAAGAAAGTTTACATTTAGGAAAGCAGTTTATATTAGTATTATACAATACTGTGCAAAAGGTTTTGGTCACCATTAGATTAGTTATGACATCATTTTAGCAATTGTATAATGGACATGCATAGTTATTTATTTGTCTCTTTATAAGAATACAACCAGAAAATGCAGAGAATTTCTAAGCAGTATTAAATAAAACTGAAAGCAATCAGAGAAAAAAGGCTAGATTGTCGAGTAATTAGTGTGACCTGCCTTCGCACCACGCAGCTTCACCGTGATGCCAAGTTGACTCTTTCACAATTCAAAAGGCACTTGATTAGGAAGGAATGTTTTTTTTGGAAAGGTTGCAGCCAAAAAGCCACCTTTTCAGAAGGGGTATTGGGTGAAAAGGCTAAGATATGCTAAAGCTTACAAGGATTGAACATCGGTTTAAAGGAATATTATTAAAGTGATGAATCCAATATATATATTTTTTGTCAAACCATCAATCATCTGATTAAAGCTTGCATTCTCAAGCTGGGACTGATTCAAGTGTTATGTTAAATTATGCTGTGAAAAGTCAATGAGCTAATTCTGTTGCCTAACAATGTACATAGTGTGAGTAGAGAAGTACCACCTGAGGTAAGTGTCTTACCCAAGAGTAAATAAGGAAATTGGTCATTTCTTGCTTTGGCAATGGTCAGGTTCACATTTAAATTACCAGCTAGGAATAGCCAGGTAGTTGAAAGCTGCAATTCTGCTCTTGCTCTTTTTACTACTACATTATGTTGCACCCAAAGGAAATCTCAAGATCAGATCTGTGCTAGTGGTGTGTGTGTGTGTGTGGACAAGACTCAAAAAGGCCCTTATGACACTCCATGAGGAAAGCTGCCTACTTTCTGCTCTAGATTATAATCATGACCCCTTTTTTCTCTAGACAAGTGGAATGTTATAGAGCCTAAGTTACTCACCTCCTCTTGTGTTTTCTGCCTTTTCTTTTCTGCCCCCTTTACACTATATCTTTGGTTCTGTCTTAATGTTTCACTGAATTGCATCTCTATGGCAGCTAAAAATCAAATGCCCTCAATTAACACAGAACACGAACAAACACAAATGTGCTAACTAAGTTGATGCTTTATTGTGTGCTCATTTTGATGTGTTTTATCACTGCTGAAGAGCTTGAATATGTCAGTTCATGTGCTTGTTTGTGTGGGTGTGTGTTATAGGACTCCATGACCTACATGCATACATACTTAAAATTTCCATTTATTTATGCATTTTCCTTATCCCTTTTGATCCCCTTCATGGATATGTTCCTCAAAACCTGCTCATTTAAGAGACTGAGTGAGAGGTGTGTGTGTGTGTGTGTGTGTGTGTGTGTGTGTGTGTGTGTGTGTGTGTGTGTGTGTGTGTGTGTGTGTGT
>JAUZST010079591.1:0-20735 GCA_034779995.1 Parotocinclus haroldoi | reverse complement strand
GATCTGAGTGGCTATTATTTAGACAAAAATACCTAGTGGAAGCCAGAGATCAGAGGAGAATGCCTTAAGCAGGCTTCAGAAACTTATTATACGTGTTACACCCAAGTCATCGTCAACATGTTAAATCTTGAAAAAAATGGACTACAGGAGCAGAAGACCATACCAGGTGCCACTTCTACCAGCTAAAAACAAGTAACAAAGAATACAATTTGTATGGGTTCACCAAAATTGGACAATAGTAAACTGGAAAAATGTTGCCTTGTCTGATTAGTCTTGATTTCTGCTATGATATTCGGATGGTAGGGTCAGAATTTGATGTAAACAACACAGAAGTATGGATCCATCCTGCTTGGTAAAAACTGCCTTGTATGTATTAAGGGAATTATGAAAGCAAAATGGGGCCAACCCAGTACTATAAAGGTGTACTTAATAAAGTGGCCATTCGCTGTGTATGACCAGGGTGGAACAATTGTGCCTACGTACAGGGCACACATGCAATTTGTTGTTAGTGCTCTCACTTAACTGATCAAGGATCCTCAGTTCAATTCCCAGACAAGACTCTATTCCAAATTTCTCCCACATTCCAAAGACATGCATTAGTGTAGGTGGTGTCCCTATGTGTATGTGTGCACCGCAACGCGTAGGAACCAAGTCTATGCCTGGCAGATAAACTGTGCTGCCACTTAGGCCCCCAACCCTAAAATAGGTTAAGTGCTTATGAGAATTAATGAACGAATGACTAAGTCTAAAACTGTGTCCCAAAGAAACACAAGTACTGAACTTCAACATTAAAGAAGCTCCACCACAGTTAAAGGTGATAAAGCTGAGCAATTATGAATTTTAATTTACTCTGTAACTTTTAATCAATTTCACCTTGAATACTAATTTCTGAATGCTTAAGGGAAAAATTACTATCAAAGAGCAGATTTGAAAATGTTTAAACAATCTGAGACACTATGCCATGAACAATGTGCAGAGCTGAGTTGCTAACTTTAAGTAACATTTTTGGAAATGACACAAAGCCGAATCATATAACTATACTTTGGCGTCATGGTGGCCTAGTACCGGCTTTCAGCAAGAAAGTCCTGGGTTCATCCTAGGTCTCCCTGTGTGGAATTTGCATGTATTTGCGGTGTCTGTGTGGTTTCCTCCCACAAGTTTGACTTGATATACATATATAAAGAAGCATTTGTTGAATAGTATTCCCATCATAAATCTGGGTCTACCTGTTCAGTTTTTTTTGTGACTTGCCCAAGTCAGGTTTGTTTATGATAGTTGGTATTTTGATAACATGCTGATTTTGGTAACATGCTCATGCTCTTGCTGGTCCCCTTCACTTTTTTTCACAGCAATAACAGCAACTAAATATTTCCAGCTTCAGCTCTGTGATGTTTTTCATCATATGAACTACTAGCTTCAGGTCCCTCCCTAACATTTCTATTGGTTTAAGGTCAGGACTTGATTCTGTATGTTCCTGCATGACCAACACTCTCTTGGGATTCTTTTTATGGACAGATATACTGACATTTTCCTTTAGGATTTGCTGATGTAATGTTTCTCATTTAAACCAAAAAAAAGCTATATTTTGTGCTCATCCATCCATGAAGTGCTTATCTAATACCATTCTGGCTTGTCCACATGATTTCTAGCAAATTACAGATGAGCAGAAATGCTCTCTTTGGAGAGCAATGGCTTTCTTTTTGCAACAATGCCATGCACACCATTGTTCAAAATGTGCATTGTTCTTCTAATGGCGGACTCATGGAGATGAACATTAACATTAGCCAATGTGACAGAGGCGTTTGGTTGCATAGACATTACCCTTGGTTCCTTTGTGCCGTTGCTGACTATTATACACCTTGCTTCTTTGTTGGTTGACCAGTTTTGGAAAGGGTAACAATTGTTATTAATCGATGGATTGGTGGAGTCCAGACTCTTTAGAGATGGTTTTGGACCTTTTTTCCAACATATGTTGTGAAGATTAAACTGTGGTAGAATCCAGCTCTTTCAATACAACAATGCACCCAGTTACACTAGATAGTTATTCCATTGATTCCACAGCTCTGATCTCAACTTCGAAGGGATCATATAATTTTTCCACTTGTAGATACAATATGTAATATTAGAATGGTTTTTAAAATAAATAAGTGATCAAGTAGAATATTGTTGTCTAATGTAGTTAATTGGGTTCTCTGGGTAATCTATATTTAGAGCTTGAGTAAAAATTTGATGCAGTTTTTATGTCATATTTATGCAGCAATATTGAAAGACAGAACGAGTCATAAACTTTTAAATACCACTGTAAAGATATAGCACAGTAACAGAGGAAAGCCTGTTGAGAAACTCAGATATGGGTTCTATTTCTGAAAAGCACAGAGACAATAAAATATATTTTTGCTTTAGCACTCAGTTATTTCCACATATATCTGGGGAACAAATCCAGGGAAAGCCTAGAGCTAGAAAGTGATAGACTGTCTCTTCCAAAAATAGAGAGACACATCATCTATTGCAGCTCTCAGGCTTGCATTTCATACTTTCCAAGTCGTGAGAAAGGTAAAAATAAGTGCAGGATATTGTCATGATATTATTAAAAATCTTTCATGATTTGGGTATTTGGTAACCTTATCAGGCAACACTTTAAACCTGCTTTAATTAAGTGTTTCATTCATGTTTAATTTGTGATACACTATTAGCTATCAAGTGCTTAAAATCTTCATGGGGTAATGGGATATTTTCCGTGTTTACATGTGTTAGTGTGATTTTTAGATTCCAATAAGATATGTCAATGCTGTTCAGTCCTCCACTGAGAAATCTGCAGATAGAGAGGTATATTGCTTTTCATAAGCATCATCCTCACTGTTGCACTGACATTGATGTGGTAGTGTGTTAATGCAGAGATAGTCACTAATGTTGTTGTCACTGAGCAGGAGCAAGTCCATACCATCATACAGCTCCAAAATGCATTAAATGCAAATGCTTTCATAGATACATTTGCACCAAGTCCACACTAATGCTTAAGCTTTTGAATGCAATGCTCCACTGGCAGCTCCACTCTTATGGCCATAAAACATCACTTTCCTGTTGACCTCAGTTGAACTTCAGTTCTAAACTAACCCTCTGAACCTGAAAAACACAGACATGCCAGTTTGCTGTTGTCTCCCGAGGGGATGAAGTCACCTCTGCAGTTGCACTTCATACTGAATTCGACTGCTCAGATTGAATTCACCTGGTGTGAAATAGCAAGGCTTTTAAAAGCCATTTTTTTGTGCGTCACAAACGACAAAGGAAGAACAGAAAATGGTATAGATAGGAATAAGAAAGAGGTTTTAAGAAAGGTAAGCAAACAAAAAAAATGGGGGAACAGAAATTAGGAAAGGAATACATATTGCTGATAACTCTGAAGACTTAAAGGCGAGAAAATGACGAAATGCTCTAAGAAAATTGGAATCTATACTACTTTCTCATTACTTTAAAGCAGTTTCATTTAGTTTATGAATAAATTAGGTCTTTTAGTTTTCTCAAAGTTCTGGTGGATCAGTGTTAAGATAAGCTGCTGGAAATGGCAGTGTCTTAGGGCATGGGTTCAAATCCGATTTTAAGGTTGCAATGTGAAGGTCGGGGGGTACATTTACAGAATAAACCCAGTTCTCCTCCTGGCAACTAAATTAAAATAAATGGGTTGCTATGGGAACTGCATGTAGTGCAATATCATCTCCAGACTGTGGTTGCATAGCATTTAAGGTATTGGAATATAGACCAGAGGGCTCAGGGTTCAAATCCCACCTCTCCCAATCTGCCACTATTGGGTCCTTGAGAAAAGACTCTCAACTCACAGTTGCTTGTATTGTAAGATTGCAACTGTTGTAAGTCAATTTGGATAAGGCTAAATATCTGCGAAATGCTATAAATGTAAATGAATATGAGTGTGGTGACACCTAATGCTAGAAACCAGAAAACAGGTTTTCACCAAAAGTTTACTTTATTTCCCAAACATTTAGTTAACTTGGGTTTAAAACAATACATATCTTTTATAAACAATGCCTTGTTATGCTGCTCATGGGTTATAGACCTTTCTTGTAAGTAGAGCTGCAGAACTGGCAATTGCCCGGGGCTCCAAACATCTAGGGAGCCCCAAGGCTGATCCATAGAAATGATATGCAGAAACTCTCTTTAAAAACACCCAACTGTCAAATGTTAGACAGTTAGCCCAAGAGAATAGTTAGTATGTCATCTGGATACAACACTGACCCATTAGACTTTATAAAGGGTGACCACTGGCTTTATTATTTGTTCTTATAACTCATAATTTTCTGAGAATCTATTACACTAGGTTTTTGTATTGCTTCCTTTTAGCCACACAAGCAATACTGAGGTTAAGCACTGATGCTAGGTGATAAGGCCTGGCTTGCAGTTCCAATTTACTCCAATGCCAGTGGGGTGAAGGCCAGGTCTCTGTGTGGGTCAATCTAGTTCTTCCACACCACACTCAGCAAAACATTTATTTGTGGACCTTGGGGCATGTTTGTTGCAATAAAACAGGAAACTGCCTTGTCTAAGCAACTACCATTCTTGGAAGCACACAGTTCTGTAAAATTCTGTTGTATACTGTATTGTGATTTCCATTCACTAGGCCTAAGGGTTTCAAACCAGGCCATTAAACCCAGCCAAGACCAGTACCTCCTAGGGAGTACTTATTCCAAAAGCTAACTAAACCATACTGATCCAGCAGTGTTGGTGAATTCACACTAACATTTGGCTGATTACCTTTCCAGGTATTTCATACATTCAATCATATGTTCTTAGTACTTTTTGCAAAATGGTTCATCTGATAAACCTTTGTTGCATTTGTGGTTATTCTGTACAGATGGAATCCCACAAGAACTGGTGGACAATCTGATCATGTCCATGCTCCATCACTGTCAGTGTGTTTCTTCACCCCACTGGACAGTCAGTGTGTGGCACTTTCATCCAGTTTAACATGCTTTTGTCCACCCCATGAATAAGTCACTTGCTACTCAATCTCGATAATTGAGTTTGCGTCTCATTTACGTAATCGAACAACTTTCTTTGACTTTTCATTTGCTTTTCTAATGATCTTGTTTAATGAAATAGAATCAAATGCTCCTTTTAAATAATGTCATATTAATTTTGAAATATCCCCTAATTTGTGTGAGCAGTGTATTTACCTTAAAGGAAAGCAAATACAAAATAATTAAATACATAATCAAAGCAAACAAACAAACAACATTCCAATTTGTCATTGTAACTTGTCAAAAGCTAATGTTTATCTGCTTAGTTTATACAGTTTAATTCCTGAGTATTTGACAATAGCTATAAATAACACAACAGACATTACTTATTTAATAATGATGTGTATATGAGTATATATATATGTGTATATAGATGGTGATGAGTATAACAATAATATTGTAAGATAATAATAACAGCAGCAGGAAAAATAATACATGAAAACAACACTAATAATACTACTTGTGGTCATTTATTGTAATTATATACTCATAATAATGATTATTACATATTTTATAATGTTCCAATGTCTCATTAAAGTGAACAGGCCTGGGTTATATAATTATTTAGAGTTTGTATTATTGTCCTTGCTTACTTGTTCTTTAAATAAAATAGTAAATTGTGTTGTGTAGCTTCATAACTACTTTGTCCTTAATGACAGTAAACCTGGATTTATAAGCACACCTGCAACAGTTCCAGGTTGTGTCAAATTGTATAGATTGTATCATGCATCAGGCACGGTGCTGTTACTCGCAGTGGGCCGCATCAGCCAGATGGCATGGCATACTTTCAGTATGTTGTGTTATATTAATAGAATTCAAGCACTACCCCTGTTCAAAATGTGTATTGTACAAATACAACATATACAAACAGAGGAGAATACTAAACAGATTCAGATTTTTTGTTTCCAGAAAGAAAGGTTTTGTATACTGTGTGCAGTATAATGGGATATGCTTTGTTTCATCATTGCTCTCTCTGCCTAATTTTGCAAAAGCATGAGGGCTAGTCGTCTTAGACATGGACAAAAGAAAACAGATTTCCTTCCTATCCAGCATTTTAGTTTTGTTCAAAGGGTGTTAATTATAAATCAGTCATTGCATCCATGATATTGTACAAATAATGTTTATTTACATGACAGGAGATTTTGGTCACCCTCATATTTTCAGCACCTAAAGCAGCAAGGCATATCTGGCCAGGGTCATGCTTTCTGTCTCTCTGACTATGTGGACGCCTCTAATGCAGGGTGTTTTTGAAATTACCAAGCTCATTTCAAGCCGGAATGCCTACGCTGGGATGCATGCAATGGTATCTGGGTAATTTGGTTTGTAATGCATCTACAAAGACAAAGGATAGATGTGTTTATTTTTGTAATTTTCCATATGGCAATTAGTATCAGAATGCATGCATACTGGTGCTTTCTGGAGAACATCGACACTTTTTTATTGCAATTTTCTCGTTTCTAACAGCTCTGCTATGTGGAAAATGAATATGTGGCGTTGCTAATCACATTTTAACACTTTTCATCAAAGAGGCTTCTGGATGCTGCTGCATAACAGTGCTGCAATCATATTTCAATTCATTCAACTCTAATCAGACAAAATCTAAATCACTCATCTTAGTTACAGTGTTTAAAGATCGAATATGAACATCACTGTTGTTATCAGTGGTTTCCAGGGCTTTCATAAGTAATGTTACAAGGCATCCAGACTTTCTATAATCATACTTCACCATCACTAGCCCTCTCTGGATTCGAGATATAGGAAGTCTGACTAAACATGGGTGCAGAAGCCATACTTAAGCCATATTTGGGAATAATTCGGTGAGCTGCTTCATCATCAAGCAGGGTTTACTAGTAACTCTGAGTTCTAAGACATGTTCAACCATTATAAAATCAGCACTGGTTAGTAGAAATTAAGATCTTTCTTCCCAAATGGAAACTTAGTAGCACTTTGTGTGGCAACAGAACATTCTTTTATTAAGTTCATGCAATTTTTTAATAGCTGTACTGTAAATAACAACTCTACCTTGTTGAAGAGCCAGTGGATGACTAAAACCTTTCAGAAAATCCTTGAACAAGCATTAACCAGCAAAAACCAATCAAGACAATTATGTGTCCAACAGGCAAGCACAGTAGCATTTTGTTATGCACAGATGATAACATAATAAGCCGTTCCTAAGATTTGTGTATCATGTGCTACCTGGTTGATGGAGATTCTTTGAAAACTAACTTTTAATATTCAAAGAAACCTTAAACCATCCAGTATTAAAAGAAAATAGACCAACACTGGCTCATCCATTGGATTAAAAAAAGTTAAAAAATAAAATAAAAATAAGCGCTTTAGGTTTTCTCTCCAACAAAGAAGCACACCAGCCTTTTCGAACTGCTTTTAGCTATTATGGTGTCCTGTATATTGATTTTTCTATCGTTCATAAAGAACTTGGATGGGTAGGAAACCCCTACTGTTCTGAGAACCTATGATGTCCTTTTATAACTTTTTTTATTTCCAGTTGGCACAGCGGGGGATTGTAACCCATCAGCCCATATAAATGACCTAGATGTCACTGAATGACTCGGTTGTCTGCTTGTTGCTTGTTACTGCTTGTTGCAGTATAATGCAGAGTGAGGTGAAAGCTTTGCACCTGGCAGTGTACGCCCAAACGAACACATCTGCAGGATCCAGTCAGCAGTGGGCTAATTGTTATGGGATGTCACGCAGTTCCCATTTACCAGCTCAGCCCTCCCTGGAAGATAAGAGCACTCAGTCTTTGACAGGAAAAATGGATAAATAATATATACATACACTTACTGCCCTCTTCTCAACGAAACAGGTGGAAGAGTGTGGACTGTTCAGCAGCATACTATCAACACCACTACGAGCTAAGCATTGTTTCAGGGCTTGCTGCATGCATTTGTTAAAAGTGCAACTATGGCAAACAAATGTAAATCGAAAATTTCAATTCCTAGTCCCTCTCGAAGCTCATTCTGTAACATAGCGAAAGCAGTATGCCTGATGGAGGCAATAAGAGACATAAGTCCTTGATGCCGCAAGCAGGGAAAGGAGTGATGGAAGCAGCAGGATGCATAGTAACAAATGTGGTCTGATAATGGCATGTCTACTAGAGATGGAATATCTGAGGTTTAACATCAAATCCTCATTTTAAGGGAGTGGAAGTGAGGTGCATCAGGTTCTTATCTACAGGGCATAAGCTAGCCAAGTCTGCTCTCGTTGCCTGTATGGAGATTTTCATTTGTTGTGTGCATACTTCGGGATGTATGTAGAACAATTTAGTATAATGGTTCATTGAGAACAGAAAGTCTGAAATGTCTGTAGTAAATCCCAAGGGTAGATACTGAAAGGCAAATGTATATATTTAAATGTAAGCTGTCGACATGTTATTCTGGCCAGTATGTTCAGACACTATCACGGGGGCAAAACAGAAAGATCACAAATTCGCAAAAGGTCATGAACAGAGGTAGTTGGAGGAGCAAGACTTAAGAGGAACCTGTCAAGGGGAGAAACATTTCAAATTAGGGCTGTCACTAGACCCAGTTTACTGGGGCATCAATAAAATGTTGTTTTGCCCCACTGAAATAATGGCTATAAAATGTCAATAAGAAAAGCTAAATCTCTTACCATTTTAGCCTGGATTGCTAAACAGAATTCAGGATCTTTTTTCATACACATGATAATGCCATAGGAGTCCTACATTATTATCAGGTCAAAAAAGCTCAATTGGAATAGGACAATAACAGGCTAGCTTTGAGTGCAAGTGCTTAGTTGCCCTAGTGATAGAAAATCACTCAGTTCCTCAATTCACTCAGTTTAGCCCATCCATAATTGGCAGTTTGGTATCCTTAATTTGTCCGTACTGAAGGTGACAATCCTAGGCACTACATTTACCATGATGCACCAGCATCTTTCTAAAAGTTTAGCAGGTAGCACTTTTAGTCTGAGCCAATGTCAGAGGTAACAATTTAAGAGAACGGCAGGCACACTGCAAAAATGGTAAATAATGATTCACAGCTACAGTTTCTCACAAAACTAAGTACACTCCTCACATTTTTGTAAGTATTGTATATATTTTAATGGGAAAACAGAGAAGATATGACACTTTAATACAATGTAAAGTAAACTCAACACACAGTCATTAACATCTAACCTGCTGTCAACAAAAGTGAGTACACACTTAAGTGAAAATGACCAAATTGTGCCCAAAGCGCCAATGTTTATGGTGGCCACCATTTTTTCCATTACCTTAACTCTAGACTAGACTAGAGCTTCACAGGTTGAAATTTTAATCCTCTTCCGCTCCACTTCCAGAATTTTCCCTTCCATACTAATCATGTAATTCACCATAGATGTTACTCACCATTGTATGTTTTTGCCTTGCACACCATGTACATGGAATATAAGAATATAACTATATTTCTACTAAAACATTACCAACTGTTTAAACAGTATAATATATAATACAATAACTACAGAAGATATTAATACTCTGCTAAGGAATGTGTTCATTTAACAACATAAAACAGCTCAGAAAATAATGTAGAAATGCTTACAGCCAAGATGAGATCAGAACCACATTACTTAAACATACCAGGACTGGAGGTATAGCAAGCTGAAGGCTATAATCACATTTGGTTACTTTTATTCCCTATTGTAAATATTAAACCCCCCACATAATGCACCAGCTGTTGCCTCATGTCATTAACAAAAGCAAACCTAATATAATAAGTAAAGCCCTTGCTAGTTGACTGGGAAGGATAATTTCATCACTGGCTCATGCATATCAACCTAGCTTCATGCTACCACTCAGATGAATTACATGCGCTGGATCTACACATTCTCAACATCTGAAGCATATATGTATCACAGGCCAGGTTGAATTTTAATTTGTTTGAAAAATAGTTTTTTATTTGTGCCAGAAAGCTGATGCTGCTGCAAAGTTAAATGCATTTTTCCTAGGTGTTGCAGGGTTCTCAGTTCTCTGCTCAGTTCAGTACTGTCTAAATCCTCCTAGACTGCTGGGATGTAGAAGCCATTTTAATCCAACCACCATATTTAGTAAATACTTCAATTAATTCATTGTCTTATCGTTTTAATACTGAACAGGGTCACGAGTTAGGGCAGCAATCCATCATCAGGGCAAATACTCTTACACACTCATAAACATATACAAACCAAGGGTAATTAAGAAACTTAAATTAACCTTACATGCATATCTTTAAAATGTGGGAGAAAAACGGGGGCACCCACATGGACATGGGGAGGACAGGCAGACACCTGACCTAAATATTTTAAATTATCCCATACATTTCTAAAAGGACATAAAGGGGACATGTGATCTATAACCCAGATGTGAAATATACATTTGGGTTTGTGGACTGCCTGCTGTCAAAAAGAGATTGCTTCCAGGCAATCTCACCTGGCTGCCTTCTCCCTGGGCACCTCCCGTACTCTGGGTGGGGCTGCCGACAGCCGTTCTTCTTCCCCTACTTATACCCTTACCTGTCTCTGCTTTCTTGCAAGTTCTCGTCTTTCCTTAGAGTTTCCATGCTCCCTTCATCTTGTTTTTTTCTATTCCATTTGCTCTCGCCCTTCCTTTCTCTTTCTCTTTCTCTTTCTCTCTCTCTCTCTCTCTCTCTCTCTCTCTTTCCATTTGCCTAGTTTCTTCTGTTCATCGTGAATATACCGATCACCCTGTCACTGTGTTTGTATATAATAAAGCCCTATGCTTGCATTTACGTCCGACTCCATCGTATTCCTACGAACGCCGCGTTAACCCGGCGTTGTTTGACACCTGCCAAGATACTGCGAAATTAGACAGCTTAGTCATTTGGGACAATAATGAGCTGTGGGCACCAATTTCCTGTTGTTGTAAGGTTTTTACCACCTTAGGCCACTGTTGGGTGCTCCAGGCCACTGCTGACCACAAAGCTTGTTTTACAGGAGATGTTCCTCCAACATGTTCTCCATGAGAAGTGCCATGAAACCCTTAGAATGGGGAAAATGTGTCATTGGTGATTCTGTTAATGGAATGAATGTTAGTGGCAGAATAACATGGTTGGTTTGAGTATTTCTCTAACTGCTCATATCATGGGGTTTTACACAGCAGCCTGTTGGGTGAACTCTATGTTTTGTCTATTCTAACATTTAAGTATTTAACCGGCATTTATACAAAGTAACTGAGGAAATGAGTTCTGCCTAAGGTTCCAAAGTGGTGACTTGCAAGAGCTGGGATTTGAACTCACAACCTCATTAGTAGTCCAGAGACTCAACCACTGAGACACTGTGATCCACTGTAATTATCTTCATCACAATCATCATAATTATAATGATTACTTGTCCTAAAATGTAATTATCGTTGATGTGTGAAACACCATTTATTTTCACTTCATTTCATCATTACTATATTTAAGCTCTAGTCATTTTTTGTACTGCATTGACATGAGTCAATTGGTTTTAGCACTATCGTTACTTAAATCCTTTTCAACCCATATTCAACTGAACACATTACAAAGACAAAATATTTATTGTTCAAACGGATAAATTGTATTGTTTTTGCAAATATTCACTCATTTTGAATTTGATGTCCTTAACACATTCCAAATAAGTTGGGATGGAGGAATGTTTATCAGTTTAAACATTAAATATCTTGTCTTTGTAGTGTGTTCAATTGAGTATGGGTTGAAAAGGATTTGAAAATCACCATATTCTGTTTTTACTTACGTTTTACAACTTCATTGGAATTGGGGCTGTATGCTTGAGCATTATAAAGGCAGCTATCTACTGTACAGTAAAGTAAGTCTTAAACCGATTTGTGGTTTTAGCAATGGTTTAAAAAAATTTAAGTCGTTGTTGGGTTATGGTTATGAATTATGGGTTATGGGCCATGCTCAGGGACTTACAAGCACATCAACTACAAACCCCATAATGCATTTAACTACTTGATAGGCACAGATGTGTGGTTGTTATGTACAGGTAGGCATTATTTAATAACAATCCAATCAATGTCCATTCACTTTAATTTCCCCATCTGCCTGTATATTCTCACTAACCTTTAACTGTAGGTTCTGCTACACATTGTAATAACCGTAACGCAAATCTCTATGAATTAAAAAAGGCAAATTTAAAAATGTTTCAGTTTAGGTTGTTGGTAAGTTGCATTTACATATCGTTTGCACAGTTTTCTTGTGAAAATACCATTTATATTCCATTAACATTACAATGTAATAAGACTGTGACTCGTGTACGGTCAACACCAATTTCGGTCAACATCCTGTTACACAGAGCTTAATGTTGTCACATAAATGGACTACATACCATTACAGGAAATAGTAGCAGTGTGTAGTATATAAGGGGACAGTATGCAACCCAGCACTAGACATCATTTCGAATGCCATCTGCCTGATACAAATTATGAGACTATGACAACTGTTTCTAGCTCAATTTATAAATCTGCATGTTATACGAGAAGTAAAAAAAAAAGCATTCAGACAGATGCTTGTACAGAGACGCTCACGATGCAAGGCTGTTATCCCGCTTTCTCAGGTTTGCCACCTCTGATTAATCTCCTTTAACAGCTGTGCCACATGGGCTGCCGTGCCACTAATGGAAATTAAGAAATTAGGAGTTGAACAGATCACAACAAGCAAGACATGAAGACTTTTTTTGCTTCGTCTTAATGCATTCTACAGGTGTTTTGGGTTTTAACCTGAGAGGGGTTTTAAGTTGCAGGTCATGCAAATGTGGAAAAATTATATTGCAACAACCATTTACTATTCTTACTATACTATACGTTCTGTACTATAATTTAATTATTTATCGTAATACATGCTGTTTGTGTCAAATGTATCAGGTCTATTAATTGGATAGTGTCTGAATAAAACAGTTTTTATTTGTTGCCTTGAAATTGTCTTCATGCAATCCCTCATAGGGTTCAGTCATTTTCGCTGTTTAGACAAACATCTGTTGGCAAGAGACTTCCTGCTGGTACTGAGAGAACCCCTACACGCATACTTGGATACATAAATACACAGACACAATTTGTCTTTCTATCATTGTGAGGACCAAGGGAGTCATCAGATCCACTTCACTAGAGAGTCAGAACGGAGAAGAATGGTGATGTAAGTGACTTTATATGGTAATTGGTTGTTAGACGGGTGCCAGTTAGTATTTCAGTAGCTGCTGATCTACTGAGATTTTCACACGCAGCCATATCTATGGTTTTGAGAGAAAGGTCAGGAAAGGAGAGAAATTCCAGGAACCGGCAGTATTCACGAAGAAAGGCAACACCACATCAATCAAGCCATTCTTTACAACTGAGGTATGCAGAAGAGCATATCTGCATGCACGACATGTCAAACCTTGAAGCAGATGGGCTACACTCTGTGCCATTCCTGTCAGCCAATAACAGACAACTGGGGACAGCATTTGCACAGGCTCAACAAATATTACACAACATAAGACGGTAAAAATGTTGCCTGGTCTGAATAGTCTCGATTCATGCTCCAAAAATTGCATGGCAGTGTCAGAATTTGACGTAAACAAAAAGAAATCACGAGCATGGATCCACACTCTCTTGCATCAGTGGTTTAGGTTGGCATTGGTGTAATTTAATGGGTCCTATTCTTATTTCAATAACTCGTTGTATCCCTTAATACAAACTGAGCATCTTTAAAGTCCATAGCCAAGTATTGTTGCTGACCATGTCCATCCCTTTATGACCACAATTTAACATTTTCTACATTCTATGTCACAAAGCTCAAATCACCTCTAACTGGTTTATCAAATATGACAGCTTGTTCATTGTGCTCCACAGTCACAAGATCTCAATCCAATAGTACACTACTGGGATGTGGTGGAACAGGAGACCATGGGTGTGCAGCAGATAACTCTGCAGAAACTGTGATGTCATCATGTCAATAAGGGCCAAAATCCCTGATGAGTGTTTCAAACACTTTGGTGAATCTATGCCACAAATAATTAAGGTAGCTCATCCAACCTGGCGCTAGCAAGGTGTACCTAATAAAGTGGCTAGTGAGTGTATTTTGTGTGTGTGTGTGTGTGTGTGTGTGTGTGATTCATTTTACTGATACAAATACAAAGTCAGAAGAAATAAGTGTAACAGTATTAAACAATCAGCACTCACAGAAGGAAAAAAGAACATATGGGAAATGTAGAAATGTTTCTTATATCATGTAATACACAAGCCATACAGCTGACATGTGCCCAGTATAGTGTAATAATGGGATTTCAACGTATAACAACTTCAACAGAAAAGAGTAGCTTGCAGCAATTGAGTGGATGTGAAATCCAGCCATTGAGTGTTTAAGTTGAACTTTAATGGTACTGTGTTTCATGAGTTTACTGTTGCCTTTGAAATATTTTGGTGTTCCTTTTTTTCTGAATTTGCCGTCATGATTTCGAAATTCACTTTTCTGTCAGTTTTTTTTATTTGCTGCTGCCTGTTAGCGATTTTTTTCTGCTTTTTTTCAGCTGATTTGCGGTTGCATTTATTTTTGTTTTTCTTAAGTTCAGGCTACAGTACAGTACTCTTGGCCCGGGGTTCAAATTCCACCTCTGCTAAAGCTGCCACAATTGGACCCATAAGCAAGGCCCTTGACCCAATATTGTTTGAATTGTAAGACTGTATTTGTTGAAAGTCGCTCTGGATAAGAGCGTCTGCTAAATGCCGTAAATGTAAAACTGTAAATGGCTGATGTGCATCTATGCATACTGAGTTGTTTGTAATTTCCTGTGTGTTGTGACACATTGGTCTTTTAACCAGTGTTAAGAAATTAGTCTTTTCTGTCGGACAGAATCAGACAGGATAGTCTTTGTTGGCTCTGAGTACCAGTGCCTTGCCAACCCAACATCCTGTCGCCAGTTTTGTGGTTTATCCCTCCTCTGTTAATAGAGATTCTTGCCATAGGTATTTGTACCTTACCTGCCTGTTTCTCTAACATCAAAACACTACAAAAAGCAACTCTACTTACTATGTACCATATTCTTGACATGAACCTTCTTAGTTGTACCCAGGAAATACACAATCCTACTGTTTGGTAGTCTGTTCTACACATAGAGTATAAAAAATATCTTACAGTTGAAACTTGTTATGGATGAATCACTCTGACTGATCATTACATGAATCAACATGAATTATGAACTGAACTGGCTTTTCTTCTAGAGGTCCGCAATTGGAGACTGTTGATAAGACAAGTCAGTCACCCAACCTGAACCATACTGCACTCAATATCAATTACTGAAAAGCAGAGAAAGTGAGAAATCCCCTGTAAGAAGTGAGAACTGAAAGCAGTTGCATTACAGGCTCAACTGAGCATCAGCTTGTGATGTCACATCACTTATTGACTGCATGGAAACACAAGGTTCTTACTTAATGCTCATCTGAAATAGAGAGACTGATTATTATATGGGAAAACAAATGTATACAGATCCCTAAACTTCAAAGGTGGTTTTATGCAAAGTCCCGGGTTTCTCACATATTTAAAACAATAAGACATTATTTTTAAAATAAAACTAAAACACGTTGAGGGGAACAAATATGAAAACTGTCACAAGTTTTTTTTGTGTGAAAGTTTTGACTTTTGTAAGGTCTGTAAGGAGTCTGCATGTCCTTCTCTTGTCTGCATCTGTCATGCATGTTAGGTTAATTGGTGTGTCTAAAAAGTGGCCCTTCGTCTGTGACTGCGTGTAGGACTGTGTGTGTGTGTGCCACACGATGGATTGATGCCCCATCTTGTTCCTGCCCTTGCGGCCAAAGTTGCAAGGTGTGCACTGGCTGGCCTGCGACCCCGTGTGGACAATAAATGGAAGATAAGGAATGAGAATTCTTTCTGTATTGGATTATGGTGACCTTATTTATATACATGCCCCTGCAACATGTCTGCAATCTCTGCACTCTGTATACCACGGTACCTTGAGGTTCGTCACAGGTAGCAAAGCCCTCACTTTGTCTCACTCATTTTGTATATTTTATGTTTGATTTGTTGTTTTATGGTGTAATTGTGAATTGTCGTGCATAAATGTTGAAACCGATGTTTTAGGCTGCTGTCTTGACTAGGCTTCCCTTAAAAAAGAGATGATTGTGTCTCAACGGGACTGACCTGGTTAAATAAAGGCTAAATAAAAAAATAATACATTGCTAAAAATTGCTTAATGAACATGTCCGTGGTCATTAGTACCCTACACCCATGTTTCTATAATAGTCCCCATTGTTCAGGAAAGGCTTTCATAAGATATTTTAATATAACAAGGATTAAAAAGGTCAGACATTGATGTTAGGTGATAATTCCTGGCTTGCTATAGGCATTTGACAGAGTGCTGGATGAGGTTAAGGCCGGAGCTCTGTACAGGCTCCGCACATGAAGACCTTGTCACACTGAAAATGCCGGCTTTGATGGAAAGGCGCTAGAAATGTCACCGTGCAGTTTTTCCACAGTGTGAACATGCCTTAATCCCAAAAAGACAGAGACCACTTATTTGTGTACTGCACTGCTGTGCATATTTAAGCATTGTAATATATAAAGTTAACATAAGCTGTCGGCTATGTACTCTCCAGGTACAGCTGTTGTCCATTATAGTTTTATTAATGTGGCCCTTGGCATTTAAACCCAGCCATCTGTGGCTACATGCCCTTCTACTCCTTACAATGTAGGGAATACTAATGGTCAATCTTTAGAAGAGCTCTAATTTCCCACTCGCATAGCCGAATCCGTTCCCCTTTATTATGGCAGCTTATTAAATTGAATGGATTGGAGGCAGTATGAGATGACAGATTTCTCATAATTTTTAATAATCATTCACTATGTGATTATGCGAGTTGAGAAGTAAGCACTTTCAAGGAACTTGGTGAGCACGGTTTTCCACGGTTTTGGAGTGTTTTAATAGGCAGTATACCAAGTTAATTCAGAAAAGTATGTACAAATTACTTAAGATGAAGTTAAATTACGTTGGGTTTGAACGTATGCAATCACTCTTCTGAAGGCAAAAATGTCAGCGATACCAGTGACTCTGTGCTAGGAATTACAGGCATTTACAACAAATACACTAAGCAATCACTCTTTTTGGATTTTCATAAATGTCATTCAGTAGACGCCCTTATCCAGAGCGACTTACAAATTATACATATTTACAGTCCGAGTTGTCTGTTGAGGGCTTTGTTCAAGACCTAAAAGTGGTAGCATGGCAGAGGTTGGAGCTTCTGTTTTATAGTCTGGTACATATAACATATACATAGTCCAGTACCACATTTTATCAGTTCCACTTACCATATAAAATACAACAGCTTTTTAGTTCTGCAATTACAGACCATACTTTCTCTTAACCCCCTTTACTCTTTTCTCTAATGGTCAGGACCCTCACAGATCAGGAACTATTTGAGTGGTGGGTCAAATTCAGCACCGTGACACTGATGTGGTTAGTGTGTGTCCGGCTGGTATGATTGAATCAGGCACAAAAGTGCTGCTGGAGGTTTAAACCACTGTTCACTCATTGTTGTTCTCCTCCTTGTAGATGTGAAGTCATAGCCCATAGCTCATCTGTTGTTGCACAATTTGTTAGTCATGTTCTAATACTTCACTAGTGCTCACAGGATGCTGGTGACTGGACAGTTTTGGCTGGTGGGCCATTTTCACTCCAGCAGTGACACTCTTGTGGCATAAAACTCCAACAGCACTGCTGTGTCTGATACACTCTTACCAGCACAATACACACACTAACACACTACCACCACATCAGTGTCTGCAGTGCTGAGAATGATCCACCACCCAAGTAGTACTTATTTGAGGTGGTCATGTGGACTAGAGTTTGTAATTGCATCTATATTGTAACTGGAACTGATACAATGAACAATACATGTAGAGACGAGATAGGGGTGTGTAATATGCAAGCAAACATGTTTCAACTCAATACAAGCTACAAACTTAGAAGTACTCCAAACTACATCCACAGTACCTCCACGGTAGCAGACGGATACACAGTTCAAACCCCCTGACAGCTGTGAAACGGAGTAAAACTGTCCTCGGATCAATCTTAATCTCCCCTTCCTTAAGAAGAACTGCAGTGGATTGTCTGGGAGACAGACTATCGATCACCTCTTTACCGAAAGTGGAAGAAGAACACTAGTTTTAAGAGAAACCACTGCTATCTGGGCTGAATAAATAGAATATTAAATCAATTATTTAAATCTTACAGACTGCTTCGTCTTGGGCCTGAGCTATAAACTTTTCTTTCTGTAGGCATTAGCCCAAGGCAGGCATTGCAAATGAAGAATATTTACCTTCATAAAGTCATGTTATTAAAGGCGACTGCATTTTTATTAAGAAAACAACATAAATGTCCACAAGGTATAAGCGTGCTATAATAGATTTTCTTTTTAAAACTCTGCAGTTTGAAGCAACTTGAAGCCATAGGCCCAACATTGTGATTCTAGACATAACAGTTTCCTTAAACCTTTCTGAGGAATGAATGCTCTCTAGCAGATAGATCAATGTAACCTTGAGAACATAGTAGCCCTTGCTTTCAGGTAAAAACGCAGTTAGCTGGCCTGCATTTAGGTTTGTTTTTCTATATTGTGAAAGCACAGTGTGAGTGACCTTCTAGATCTCCTTACATATCTGTAACAATCTTTGTTAATAGGTACAAATTATAATAAAAATGTGTATGTATTTATATATTAAGCTTATTTATTTAAAAGAGTAGAAAGGCATTAAGTAAATAAGGGGTCTCATTTATTGTTGCTACTGTGCATCTGACTACATATTATGACTACGACCTCAGCTGCACTACATTACCCAGCCTCGATCACTCTTGTCATATCATGCACCATGTCATGGTTGTTCTTTCTGTTTATACCCATTACATATACCTGTACCTAGATGTCCACGATGTCGATGCTACACATTTTCTTCATCCTTTGCAATATATTAGGGCTAAGTCACATTACGTTCCACATCAGTCTTGGCCCTTGTCAGTCTCATTCTCCATCCATCTTGGCCATCTCGTTTTCTGCTGGCCTTGTCTCTCGCTGTTTCAGTCACTGGTTGGCCTTGCTTCTTAGCTGTCCTGTTTCCCATTTGCCTTTGCTATTGGCCGTCTAGTTGCCCATTGGCCTTCCCTCTCTGCTGTCTCTTTCTCAGTCGGACTTGGCTCCCTCATTTCCTGTTGGCCTTGGTTCTTGCTGTTCTCACTCTTCATTGGTTGTGGCTGTCAGCCATCTCATTTCATTGCTCTAGTCTGTCTATTTCCCTACTCACTATCGCTTTTGTTATT
Organism: Parotocinclus haroldoi; assembly: GCA_034779995.1. Classification (NCBI taxonomy): domain Eukaryota; kingdom Metazoa; phylum Chordata; class Actinopteri; order Siluriformes; family Loricariidae; genus Parotocinclus; species Parotocinclus haroldoi. The sequence goes on along the minus strand of JAUZST010079591.1, from coordinate 1,410 downwards.
GTTCTCAACTCGCCTTTATTCTCGTCCATGTTTGTTTGCCTTTGCTTATGCTATTGTCCATCTAATTCTCCATTTGCCTTCACTGTCATTAATTTCGTTCACTGTTCGTCTTCACTTTTGCTTTCAAATATATCATTGCTTTTGCCCTTCTCTGCCTGTCTGCCTTGGCTCGGCTGTCTCATTCCAGGTCAGCCTTGGCCGTTTGGTCCTCCGTCAGCCTTGCTCTCATCTGTCTCAGTCCGCATTGGACTTTACTCGTCTGTCTTGTTCCCTGTTTGCCTTCCCTCTTGTCTGTCTTGTCCCCCATTTGCCTTCACTGCCATTGGTCTTGTTGTCCATCCACCTTTGCTTTCATCTGTCTCGTTCTCGATTCGTATTTCCTATCATTTGTCTTGTTCCCCAGTTGCCTTGGCTCCCATCCATTTAATCTCCTGCTCACATTCGCACTGACAGATGTTACACTGCTGACAGATGTTACACTGAGCAATAACATTATATGTTATTATAACCTTACATTGCAATCAAAAGCATTACCTCTTTGGAATTTTGGGAACTCATGTTAAGTTAAAATATATAATCGGATTTTACTATTAAATACTGATAAATTCAGAAACCTTTCCAATGATTTGCTTTTCAAATACTCAACTTTTCACTTTTTTTTACAAAGTAATGAAAATGCGTAAGCATTATACTGATGTGTATACACTATTACACAGCTTGCTATTGGAATGATTTTCAATGGTTGACCACCGCTGGCAAGGTTAACATTTGTGTTTTCCTTTATTTATACACAAGTCTGTATGACAGTCTTTTCCAATCTGATGAGCATCAACAACTTTTTTGAAACTATAAATCTCATTTGTTCATGCCATGATACAGTACTAGACTTTGATAGATCCTTGTTCTTTCAATATGACAGGACACCCATGCACTCCTGATTGTCACCTCACTGATTGAAAGTATAAAAATGAAGAATGTTGATCATTAAAGTCCTAATAATTCTGGACTGCCTTATTGGTGGTACCATAGATATGTGTCTGATTGATTCTCGTCTACATAGAGGCGAATATTTATTCATTGGAAATGCCATGTGTAGAATGAATGGCATTCCAGATTGCCAGAAGGAATATCAGCTCTCCAACACCACAGTCAGCAAAAGGCATGAAATCACTGATTGCTGAAAGAGTGAGGAAGGGAGTGAAGGTGGTACTCATTTGGTCACATCAGCAAGGCAGTAAAATAGGTGACTTGATGCTGGGTGGCCTCAGTGGTGCCTAAATGTGAAAAAAAAAGATTTTGGCTTGTAGGCTTCACATCACTATGTAATTGCTTTATAGCCTGAACCAACCTGATCAGTGAATTTTTTGTACAGGTATTGTCTGCTTAACAGCATCATTACATTCAATTCAC